>JAQFYZ010000313.1:0-49420 GCA_034695085.1 Cylindroiulus punctatus
GTGTTCTGCACAAAGAACCAATGCTGAGATATGCTAAGTTAAAAGGAAAACCACCACTCACGCAAAAGCACAAGGATGCACATTTAGCCATGGCAAAGAAAATCATGTCGTGGACATTTGAATAGCACTATCATTTTTTCAGATGAAAAGCAGGTTAATTTGGATATCCCAGATGGATGTCAACACTATTTGCATGATATTAGAAAATCTGGAGATGTGCAAATAAGCAGACAAATGGGTGGTGGATCAGTCATGGTATGGGCAGATTTTTCTTTGCAAGGAAAGACTGATATCATGCTTGTTGGCTCAAGAATGAACTCTGAAGTCTATACTGCTATTATAGAGGATCAACTCTCTGCATATGGTGAAATTCTGTGAGGAGAAAATTTCATGTTCCAGCAAGATAATGCCCCTTGCCCCACCTCAAGATTCACAAAAGCATGTTTCAACGAGCATAATATTGAGGTTTTCCCATGGCCAGCTCAATCACCAGCCTTAAACCCAATTGAAAACCTGTGGGGGCTTCTTGTCCAACGTGTTTATAAAGATGGACGACAATTTTCAAATATAAATGAACTGAAAACAGCAAATGTCACTTTGTGGTAACATATTGCAGATGATACCATTCTTTCATTAGTTGATTCAATGCCTAACTGTATTTTCGAAGTTATAGTTAGTCACGGTGGCTACACTAAGTATTAATTGTTTTCATCTATGATTTGCAATGGTTTTGTTTGCTTTCAAACATCGTGAACTTATAATTGTGTCCATGTACATTTCGACATTTTTGGGGTTATCTATGCAAATATTCTATAAAAATGGATAATTTTCGGTGAACATTGGTCCAATGCGAGCCTGATTATGCTGTTGTTGTTTCATTTATGTTGCTCTAATGGTACTCGAATACATTTAGTTTTTCTAGTGAACTTATAATTCTGTCCAGCACTGTACATGTAGTTGAAATATATCATGACGGTACACACCCTACAGTGACCAAACAACCCATAAACAACGAAAGCATTTGTGAGGGCACCTGCACTGATGCTAGAGTAATACTGGGTCAAAAGCATATAAACGGTAATATGATAAATAACTACACTAACCACAGATGTGCAGTCGCTTGTCACGTTTATTATTCTTGAAGTCTACTATTTCCAGTGCTGCTCCAACTCCATTCCACTGGGGATAAATGTGGATGTCACCTGAAAAGCTGACAACAACATGCTGATCCCACAATCCACCGCTTGAAGACATAAATCAAGACATCGTAAATTACATCATTTCTCCTCCAATTGATATTTTAGTCACACGAGATTTGCATAAATGGTGGAAATGGTCTGGACCGTTTTTTTCATTCTTTTGGTCCATTTCAGTTCCCCAGTATATTCTTTCCTTGGACGGACTATAATAATACATTTTTTTCAATTGGAAATTATATTACATGTACAGTACATGTACATGTATGTCATAATCATACACGCACATTGTAGGTCTGACAACTAAGAAAATATGATGACAATATTTGATTGCATGTGTTGGCCAAATAATAAAATTAAGTTTTTTGTGTGAAACGCGATTTTACACAAAAAAAATATTAAAGAAATGACACATACAGTACATAATGTACACAAATTCTGCTTCCACTTGTCTGCAAAGTAAAAGTGATCTTTGAAGTGAAAAAAATAATTATACCAAGTAACAAAACTTAATTTACAGACACTTTTAATCAACTTTGGTTGCGATTTCGCTTTTTGAAGGATCTACAGAATAGGTTGCCACTTTGAGATGCAGCAAGTGATGATGTTTGTGATTGTTTTCATGCAGTTAAATTAAGCTTCATCACCATAACAAATGGAATATCCACAAATTCCCTTCACAGTTCACACCCCCTACCTCCCTCAGCCTCAAATACGCCCGTCTTTCTACAACGAAGTTTAACAACATTTTTCACTTTCGGACCACTGCCCTAACTTTGACAACAAAAGGGATATTCGAGAGGTGCTAGTAGGGGGTTCAATGATACGCTTTACACATACAGTACGGTTGCAGGAGCACGATATCACAGTTGGAACAAAAGACAAAATCAAAAGCACAACAGAACCATTCTCCAAAAACGTTTTCATGGCATGCAGCACGTGTACTGGGAAAGAAATCAAATGAAATTTAGGAATGGATGAGAAGAAGGCAGCAGGACTTTCCAATCTTCCTTAACAAAGAAATAATATGGAGGAATAATCCATGCAGATTTGTTGCAACGCCTTTATTTGACAATTTGGGAATCAAATTCGAAATTTCATTAAGTATAATAATTTTTGAAAGCAGGAAATATATTAAAGCACTGATTTTGTTTTCCTTATGCACAAATTCACAGGAAATGAATGATGACCATCTTTGACAAACAATAACACATTACATGTATATTTGAAAAAGTTAACAACATGAGTGTCTAGTATGCCTTTTGTCAGAATTTATAATGGTTACAAAATATTAGATCAAAATTTAAGCAGCATTTATGGAACTGAAACAATCCATGGTTATTATTATGGATTTGGAATTTAATGCAAAAAAAGAAATCAAATAAAGCCATTGCAAACATTATCAAAAGTAGAGTGCATAAAACCTAAAATCTTAAAATATTTAAAAGTGGATGTTTATGAGTTTTCCAGAATGCAGTGATATCATCTCATTAACACCCTAAGTGGTAATTTTTTTACTTTAAACTTTTTTTCTCTTAAGGGGTTAATCTGGTTTATTGTAAAAATAGGATTGAGGTAAACATCAACAAAAAACAGAAAATTCGTTCAACAACAAATAACAGTGGAAGATGACTCGCAAACCATTTTGTACGCACAAAGATGGATTCGAGTGAGTTGCCGTTCAGAGCAAACTTCCGTTCGTGGACAAATGTACACATGCCTACGCAGTTTGCAAGCTGCTGCAACGATAGCTTCCACATTTCGTCACGTGCTATGCGAGGGGACTGCAAGATGTGGATGTAAGGCACTTAAAGACAAACACACGAGCAAAACGTGCCAGGACACAACCATAGGCCAATGATTAAAGGAAACTAAGATGGGACGTTCCCCCCTCAGGCTGAAGCTTTTGAACACATATTCTACACGGTTTACAGATAGCGAGGAAGAATTATTGCTTTTTTTCTCAGCCGCAGTAAGGTGGTGCTATCCCTCCCACCCCATGCACCTAACCTGATCTCCACAAAGGACATTCCCTCCCAACCCTCCCTCCCTTCCCAGCCCTGGCTCTCAGGGATGATCTACCCCCCTTTTTAGGCCTTCTCGGTGCCTCCCTTCTGACTCCAGTGGTTAAACCATTAGCCATCCGGACGTGGTTACATCTGAGAAATAAATGCACACTGTTACTACACTATGACAATTTTGAGAAAGTACCATAGGGGAACCAGACTTTAGGATTTCTGCAGGAATGACATTGGTGATCATATTGCCCCCATCCTCAATTTACCTTGTAGTGGAGCTTCACACTCCATAATTGGTGGCTAGAGTTTCCTTTAAAAGAGGAGGAAACTGATCAGAGAACTGCCGCCAATTCTCCTCTCCTACTTGATTCTTGAACCCATGAAGAATCTACGGAAGACAGCACGTTAAAATCTGTGCAAGAAATACCACTTTTCATTAAACCTTGCCACACACGAACCTTATGAAACATTTCTTTCAGGTCAGTCTTGGGATTATTCCAAGACGCCACTGCGTCACAGAAAAAGATGAAGTCGTGGACAACACCAGCTGGGTTTACACCTATCATGCCACAAATGCCCCGAAACGCTGAATCCTTTTCATCATTATCTCGGATGTTGCGCAAGGAAGTGCACCTTTGAGACGAACGATTAAAAAGAATAGATTATAAGAGGGCTTGGGGAATGGTAGACAACATGGTAATTAAAGGATGGTGGCACAAATGCTGCCATTTTTAACAGCAAGTGGCCAACCATTGAAATTGTAAAAGTTGACTGCATGAAACGTGGCTGAGTAAATACGAGTGGTAGTTTAGTCAAACAAGTAAAATTAACTTAACAAATGGCAACGTCGAAGCAAACAAATGGAGCTAGCCATTAGAAAACTGACAAAGGGAGAATGGGAGGTTGTGACAACTTTTCCGAATTTGTTAGTAAAATGAATGAAATCAGCAGATGAGACAACTATAAACTAATACAATTGAAAAATTAAACTCGTGCAAATACACCAACAAACAATTTTGTTAAGTTCCAGAAGCAATACAGACGATTTTGAATTTTGATGAAAGTAACCAGTGAAAATGGGTGGCAAGCACCAACTAGATGGCATAGAGAAACATTTATTCTTTAATTTTAAGTATTTCCATAACCATCACTTAGGCAATCGTCGTTGCTGAGCCAAAAATTTACTTTAGTTGCCAGTGTTAAATGGTTACAGCTGATGGAAATTTCGAATAGTAGTAAGAGTTTTTTTATAATAAGTAAAAACGTTCAAATTTGTGCCAATTGCAGATTGAATAAACGCGTAATTTTGCGTAAACGAGTAATGAGCATCATTACTCAGATAGTTAATGTCATCTGACTGAGTTGAGTAGCATTTTTCAGACACCTTCCTGCATTACCCTTGCATTCACCTTGATTAGAGAAATTTAGAAAATAACGAGCAAATCCAGAAAGAGTTAAATCATCTCTGAGTCAACAAATGCTTCATCCCCCTTTCCCCAATTAAAAAACAAATGTTTGATGGCAAAACAGTAGAGAAAAATAAGCTGTGCCGAAAGGAGACTAGAAAAATGAATCAAAATTAAAAAAATAGAATAAATAAAAAACCAGTTACACACCACTGTCGTATAAACTGCTGTAACATAGGGGCCACTTCTTGCGGACAAACGTAACCAAGACGACCAATTGTTATGGCTATGTTACCAGGGAGAGATGATACAGGACGAGACGTAACGGGGAGCAAATAAGGGAGAAAAAAAAACAAAGATAGATACAAATCATAAACAGAAATTTACAGGCAAAGAAAACCAGTCTTCTTATTTCAAATGAAAAAGTAAAAGTATCTTCCATTGGAGCTTTCTCAATTACTCTCAGCCTTAAGATGCAAGAGTTAAGAAATACCATCCCATGGATAGACTAGTGGGGATATTAATCACAAAAATGAAATTCAAAGAAATAAACATAAATGTTAATTAACATTGTACTGGCCTCATCAAACAAGGCACAAGCAAATGGAAAGAATACAAAGAGCCACATTATATGAAATGGAATCGATAATCAATATTAAATTACTACCTCACAACTCAAAAGTCAAACATATTAACCTCTGGCAAGGAGGTAGTTAACATTCTTTTGTAAATGAGGTGACCAAAAGAAATGCTTAAAATGTTATATGATGCTGATGACCAGTAATAATTAAGTTTTAGATTAGGTATTTGAGTTGATTATATAAATGAAGTCAACATAAAGTTACAAATGAGTTTCAGACAAACTATCTTGGATAGACTAACTTGGATGTAACATTTCGTTTGGAAAAATGGTTAGGTCCACTTAAATGTTACCATGTCACTTGTACGAGCAGCTCATAGCACATTTACATGTACTTACATTTCCATGTCAACAGCAAGCTGTCACCAAAGAATTAATTTGTACGTTTCATTCGTTGACAATGAAGCAATAATATCGCTTATACTCAATAATAGGTAGAAACTATATGCAAGAGAAAATTTGATCTAACAGCTTTAGGGAAATCTATAGTATAGTTTGTTATCAATTTTATAAAGACAACTCCATAGGTAGAGTGAGGTGATTTAACTATACCATTAATTATGGCATTCTGAATGATGCCTCATGTATAAACCACAATAGGAAGAACTCCGGCATTTCTCAGTATTTGTTGAGTGGCTGCAGTAATGGTTATTTGACATACATTACAACAGGTGTATGGGTATAAGCCCAGAGTACATTCCAAACCAGGCATTTCAAAACTGCTTAAACAATGTTGAAAATTATGAAATTAAGGACTTGATGACAAAGCCTTGCATTGGGCATCGACTTATAAGAAGTTGTCACGTTCATCAGAAAATTAAATCAAACCTCATTATCTTCATTTCGGCAAAGGTTCGGTGTTTCTTTAAAACAAGGCTGGTTTGCCACATGCAAGTGTGTGCAGAAAGATGCAAACACTGATACTAAGACAAGGAAGTTGTTAGACAAATACAAAAAGCAACTATTCCTCTCAATGGATTCCCTACACCCCCCACAAATTTCACCCCTCCTAACATTTTCATACGTGTTACATTGGTTGAATCTGAAAATCAGCAGACACCTACTTAAATGCAAGAGGCTAATTGCACAAAAATCTTCAATCAAAGAGTACCACAATTTTCAAATTTCCCAAAACTAAAGGAAACTAGCATGTGTCAGCTAAATGAAAATCATTTATGAGAATAAATGACATTTCAATTTGATTTACAATACTATTCAGGGGCTTTGGACTATGACATGATACCTTTGGCAAACAGTGTTATTGAAGAATGGATCCTACTACACAAGCTCCTACCTACCACAAACCCCTAAATTTCAATTGTTTGGTCGCCAAACAATCTAAAAGTTCTCATTAAGTTTTTAGAATGCCCTAATTTCTTGACACTATTTTCATGTCAACTTCATTCTTTCTTATTCTATTTATCACCAGTCAGCATCAGTGATGCTGTGTGGCTACCACTCGCCCAACCTGCTCGATAAGGATTCCCCAACCCATAAACCCACAAAAATGTAATAATGAAATTTTCCATAGTTGCTGGATTCTAGCAGAATAGAAATGGGGAAAAAGACAATGACAAAGAGTAAGAATGAAAATTAACCATAGAAAGGAAAGTGCAAAGCTGTAGCCAAGTGATAAAAAACTAATATGTGCCGAACAAGAATTAACAAATTGTAATGCCAAGTAAAAAAGGTCAAAAAGTGATAAACCAAAAATAAAAAAAAATTAAATTCACTACTAACCAGTGTTTTCCAGTAACGTTTTTGGAGTTCCTGGTCTATTGATTATGTTAATAAGCTGATTTAATACATGGGGAATGTAGGGCTTCATATCTGGCCCTGCTATTAGAAATAATGTATTAATGACATGATTGGGGCAAAATGATTAAAATGAATAAAACTAGCAATGAAATATACGTGCCTAGCTTTATAGAAATTTCACCAATGGCCCAAGTGGCGTTATTACACACAGAAATGAATTCTGGGTTGAGATTTTGGCCAAGTATGGGCAGAAAATCGGCTAAAATAAAACCATATGAAATTTAAGATCACATGTGACTACAAGCAGAACTTAAATAGTTCAAAAATATCAAGCTTAACGTACATATGCAAGGTAGTACATGTTGAAAACAAGCCTTTGTCAGATCTCCAAGCAACGCAAAAGAGCTTTGACGAACTTCTGGCATGGGATCCTGAAATGACAAATTTATGAATCAACAACCATGAGTATTCCACATCAAAAATGTTTCTAATAATTTCACATTGTGCTGACTAGCCTGCATGCACTGGTACAGCAATTGCATTATATTGCTCCCGAAGATCAATCTTTCAATGTGACCGTCCAACCCTTCAGCTAACCCACTCAACAAGTCCAGGGCCACGATCATGAAGTCTTTGTCCGGGGCTTCGAATTGTTCAGGATTCTGTGTATTCGCCTGTAATCAATTAGCTTGAAACGACTTAGGAAATTTAAGAGCATTTCTATATAACTAGTCTACTTACAATGTTTTGGTTAAGAGTCTGCTCGACCAGGGAAACACAACGTTTGTACACTGGCTCACAATAGGGAAGGAAGCCAGACTGTAAGGCTGTTGCCACACTAGACAAACACTTTAAAAAGGGTAAACTACCCCTTTAGCATACTGGGCAAAAAGATCTTTGTAAAAGAAAAAATTAAACTAATCTACCTCAAGTAAAGGAAAGAGATCTTTATCTTCATCTTTCAACACATTCCATTTTTGGATAAGTGGTGGCATTAATAAGTTAATAAATTCCTGCAATGATAAATGGAATTTGAAAAAAAGTTTGGACGAGAACTTGCTAGCTCAAATGCTGATACTGGAATTGAAAATAAACCTCCTTACTGGTTTATTCAGGTGATGCCCAACTGAGTCGGCTAATGTCCCAATGGCATCATATAAAATTAGTAGATTTTTATGCTGAAATTGGAATTTTAGATAAAATTGTCAAATGAAAAACTGCATGTATACAAAGGTACTTATTTCTGAAATGCTGATATTTACTAAAAATTCTTTACCTGGTATTTTGAAAACGCAAACACCAGAGTTTCTAAAATGAAACCCAAATAAGGAACAAGCTCTGTACACGCCTCTTCTTCTAATGTGGCAAATGCACTACATGCTGCTTCTTGTACACGTTTATTACTATCAAGTACTCTGTTTAACAACTAAAATGCCATAAAGAAACGTAATTAATGAAAACATAAGAAATGCGTATAAGAAATGAACATATTACGCAATTTGAAACTGCTACAAATCTTACTTCAGTCATTAGTGGTTTAAGGTAATTATCGTGAGGCTGACTAACGACCCAGTGAGAATATCTACTTAAGGTCCAACAGGTTATCGAACGGACTAAAGCCTTTTTATCCGTAAGACAATTGATTAAGTATGGAATTAATTCAGCTAGGTGTTGAATCATTCCATTCATGCAACCTAAAGAAATAACAAATTACAATAAGCTTCACGTGATGATATCTTTTCTGTTTGAGAATGTTAAAACAAGGCCAATCCATGCGAGTACAAATAAGAAAAAAAAACGCATTATTCATATCAATTATCATCACGTAATTAAACATGAAAAATCGAACATGAAAAACATAAAAATCTGAGATTAAATCAACGAAGTGTCAGTTGCCCCAATTTCGCAAACAGATCTATTAAAAATATGGCAGATGCCTAAAACATTTAAACAGAAAACTATGAACAGGTTACCTTCAGCAATTGCACCAAGGGCTAATATACCAGATTCTTTCACCTCCCACTCCTGATGGAAGAGCGTTTCTTTCAGAATAGGAAGAAGGACAGGAAGCAATTCATCATGGAAAACATTGGCTAGAACATCAAGTGCTGCAGCAGAGCACTTGCCTAATAAACACGTAAAGGACGTTAAGAGTGAATTGGTCCATACATGAGGACTATAACAAAATACTCACGCAAATTCCAATCAGAAAGTGATCCATCATCATCTAATCCATCATCTGAATCACACTCTCCTCCATTTTCCTCTGTGTGTTTTTGGCTATGTGTTTTCGATCTATGAAAACGAGGTTTAATATCCTCATCACGGTCAGGAATCATGTCGTCCTCTTCAACATCCCCCTAAATAAACAAGCATTTAAAATCACAGCTCATGATGATTCGTAAGTGGCATTTGGCCAATTATAATAAAAACCCACCTTTAGTAAAATCACATCAATTTCAGAGTATTTCATTCCCCTTACGAGTACTGGGATGAGTCTTGGGAGGTGCATACCCAATACTTCTTTACATATCGGTTGCTCAGCAAGAGACAACCAAAATTCACAAGCTTCAAGGGAAACCCCTTCATCTCCATCTTGAGTTCGCATTAACATATACTGAAACAAAAATGTGATATTTAATCCAATGAAAAAAGATGTAGTTAATAATCTAGGATGAATATGAAATAGAAACTCACCTCAATAATATTGTGCATATGTGGAATGAGTCTGTCCATTCGAACATCCAATAACATGACTAGAGCTCGACAAACATTTTTGCGCACTTCAGGTTCCTCATCACTAGCCAAATGGAATAAATTCTTTGCAAAAGAGAAAAACCTGGGTTAAACACATTTTATCACTTTTGAGTCACTTGTCATAAATTGATGATCTGCAAATCGAGCATACCTCTAAAAATGAGTCGATATTAACCATCAGACACTGATTACGGCTAATTATGAATTGATTCACACACGCAATGGCATGTGACCTAAAGGGAAACAATACGAATTATGAATCTTATTTTTACAGGTAATATCGTGGAAGGTCTCAATGCAGGAACCTGTAAAATTGATAAACTACCTTTTTCCCTAATGACAACCATAGATCAAAGAGCAACAGAAACCAATGCATGCAAACGTGTCTGAGCATAAGGTTAAAATGAATGTTAGTCCAATACCTGATCTTGGCACTGGTATGCCGAAAGAATTGGAGAAACTTTGGAATTAAAATATTTAGTGGTCGATCAAGGGACTCGCTATCAAGAACCTCTGCCGAATCCTCACAAATTTTTTGCAGAGCTCCAAAAGATCCCTAATTAAAATATAAAGGATATTAACAGTATACAATATTTCATTAATTGAGGGAAAATGTAAGTTTTGTAACCAACCTCGCAAACATTGTAGTCTTCTGAATCTAGCATAATGCACAGACGAGGCAAAAGCTCAGGCCAGTTCATTAGTTCCCCCTTGGCTGCAATAGTGGTGATGAGGATTCCAATGGTGGCCCTTATCAGAGGAGACTGGTCCCCAATACTGTTTAGGCATTCCGATTTGACAAATTCCGTCACTTCAGGGGGAAATTTATTAAAATGGGCCTTTACATTATTCTTCAGGATAAGACCACTTAGAGAACGAGTGGGTTCATCTGTTAAAAACAAGTAAGAAATAACTTAATTCATACACATTTACTTCATAAGCATATAGTATGCACGAAACCATATTTACCTTCAGTTGTCAGCTTAGTTAACACAAAGATGAGGTAGTTGTTAAAGTCTGGGTATTTATTTAATTCTTCTAATTTCTATATGTATTGTCAAGGATAAATTTTCAAAACGAACAAATTACACAAATTAGTGACCCATATACAACAAAAACGCGTTCAAACATGATCATCGTTTGGGTGGTACGTTTAAGCGAGCTTATAACAAACAAGCATTTGTCTTGTTTTGAGCAGACTTTATGTCTCTTGCCTAGGGGTCTGAAAACATAGTTGTTTGAGACAAGATTTCTGCTTAAGAAGCTAGAATAGCATATAAAATACGCTTCATCTTGAGAAGATCACATGATCACATGATCACCTGACTCCTTGCCAGGTGAATCCTTGAAAAGGCCACTCATTGCTCCACAATCATCATAAAGAATTGCCATGTGGTAAGGGGGCGTAATCCATGCAATTGGTTTACACTCGTAGAGCGAGGCCTCCGTGTTCACTACTACGGCTAGGTTATTATTATTATGTAGCTCAGGTTTACTTATCCGAAAAAACACTAATGTCAGATCATGTTAGTCATTTACAGCAACCCAGTAGCCAAGCACCATCAAATGGTTTGCAAGCTCGACCTACAGCTGTACTTTAATTATTTCCTTTTCATTTTGCATTAGACCTACTCATCAGCAAGCATTTGGAACTAAAACCACTTCCAAAAATTATCGACAAATCGTTCTACAGTATATCAAAATAGCGGCCGTCGAAAGTTCTGCACTGTGATGCCGGGTGGAAAAAGTAACATACCCTGGTCTCAGTGATCATTTATCCGAACAAACACCTAATCACATGCCAAAACAATCGGAAATCATTTGGAAATTTCTTACAATGAAGCTTATTAGACAAGGATTAAAATACGGGCCATTAAATACGTTATGCCATGATTTTAAAATTTATTGTAATGCTGATTAACTTGCCCCGTAGGGATAGCTTTAGTTCGGTTAAGCCATCAAGTGGAAAGCAATGGCGCACGTTCACTTGGGGAAACAACAAAGATAAAAGCAAGAATTTGACCTAACGAAACATCGCTTTCACGCGACTCATGTTTTATAACATACATGATACATGTGAAACACAGAATGGAACACATATCTCAAGAAATGCGATACAATACTTCCTCCATTTGGTTTTTCTTGCTGAATAGATTGAGAAAAGAGATTCGGCAATGGCGCACGTAATGCGGCAAACCCAGCGCGACAGTGGCGGGCAAAGTTAAATTCTTTTTGAAGAAAACAAATGTTTTCATAGTCGACTTACTCTCGTATTTGAAAGGATACATCTTGAACTGTTCGTTGAGTCGCTGTATCAGGAGATTGCGATTCCTTTAACAGTTGCAGAATTTGTTGTAAACCTTCCATTTGCGGCTGCCACGCCATGTTTGCTACTTTGCTTTCCACTAGAAATTTTCTCCAGTGTTGCCGAGTTGCGATGCGCAAAATCCTTAACTCTACAGCGGGTACAATTCTGCGAGTACAAGTCTACGTCTTAACTAATTAAACACGTAAATTAAAAATTACAAATTAGATAAGTCGCCATTGAAATATTATGCCGCATATATTTTGAAGAATGTCGGAATTTGTCTGTTTATCATTTTGTTAAGAGACGCTGTGACGATAGGATGCAGGAAATTGTCTGACGACATCACTGCACCAATATCCGCATTGAGTGGTCCCGTGGTATGAGTAGGACAGTGGGTATGACAACGGATCATGGTTAGGACCATTTTAGGACCTTTAGTTGAGACAGGGGCCAGGGGCCCTGATCGCCCAATGGCTCGGATTACTTTTCCAGGCAGGGAGCTGCCAATATAATAATTACCTACAACAAATACATAGAACGCTCTCAGTAGGCATCTCATGATCTCAAGCGCTAGGCCTACGGTTGCCATGGCTACCACGTTGGCCACCTCCTTTCGCAAAGTCACGTGACTATCCCAGTCATCAGTGCTAAATTGAGCGGCAAATTCAAATTGGTATACCGAGGTGACAGGAAGATTTAGACGTCAAATGGAAATTCCGAATCCAAAGATCAGTGAAACGCAAAAACAACTCAAGTGTCCAAAAAATTAAAAAAAAAGAAAATGTGCGGCAGCTTTATTTTAGTCGAGTAATGGTCTACCACAACTGGCACGTGAAACGATACGCTAACATTTGCAATGAATGTGGGAAAACAGGCGTAATGAAATGAAAGCAAATATGGATACTAATAAGTAGGTCGCGCGGGTCATTTCACTCGCTATTTTTGGTAGCGGTTAATCTACTACATGTACACACAGGCAATTATAGTAGGCCTCCCACCTCATTGGCGATATGTTCCTACAACTCTTGTCGAAATCGAAGCTCACCTTCGCCGTTTTAATTGCTTGAATAAAACAAGATAGAACGACGACAAACGCCTAAAAGCAAAGCAAATTTTAGGCGTGAACCAAAGGAGCGAAAATATACAGTCATCCTCCGGAATCGAAAGCTAGCTAAAAAATCAGTATGCATATTCAGGCCGGCTTTCTAGCGATACGAACAAATATGTAAGAATTTGGGACAGACGCGAATTCGGGACTGAATTAAAAAACGCAAATCCCTGACTTCGAAGGGGTTCATCATCACCGAATTAACCGAATATAGCAATATACATTTAAATTCAGTGTTGAAAGGGACCGGAGACATTTCAGTTCGGTTGTGGCTAGCAATATACACGTTGTGCATCACAAAATCTACATTTATAACAAGTTGCATCAGTCACTAGAAGAGGGGGTGCGCTTATTTGCCCAACCACAGTCAGGAGAAAACGATAGGTGGGTGCAACGGCGCTTCATCTACTGGTATCAGTCATTTGCAAAACTAATATTCACAGATAAAATACACAGCAATCAGTCCTACAACGACAAGGTTTTCGGCATCAGCTGATGTTATACGTGTATGAAAGCCAAAACCCTGCCAGACAATTCCAGCAGCAGGCTGCCCAGGTAGCAATCCGACAAAGATGGCGTCGTGATGACGTCATGACTGTCCACTTTTTGTCGGGTTGCAACCTGGATCTCTGGCAAATATCATTGGGATAAAGCATTTTTTTGAAAAGACTGATCCACCCGATATAAAACGCAATAAAGAACTCAGTCTTGACCATTTGATCGTGTGGTAGCCATTCGGGTCTAAGAAGCGCACGTGGACCTTTCGCGGCGTGAAAGATGAATATATCACAAAAGTTTGTTTTATATCCGAGGCATTGCCGCTCTAAATTCAGCTGACCTGACGAGGATTATTACTGCTTGCGTACTTGGCGTAGCCGAAGAAAAGTTCGCAATGACCTGCTGTTCGCGGTGCTGAAGGACGTGTATTGGAGCTGGACACGGGCGGCCATCTTGGGCGTCTGTCCAATGTCGCGGATGTCAAGTAGGACTGGGACAATGAGATTCTGAATCGTAATGCAAGGCCGTAGGAGAGGGTCTCGTGACTTTTTATACCTGTCTGCAACATGGGTATTTTTGTTCTCCAAAAATCCTAATTCAGTGTGCATATATCTACTACTAATAATGGATGGCAGTTGTCAGTCGAAACTCCAGCATCCCTGGGATTTCGATATTTGGTAGGAACAAAAGCGTGCCCAGACACGAACCAAGGTCAAAGTTCGGGAAGAGAGCCGCACGAACGTCACTGGAGAAAAGCAACTGAAAAAACAAATGACGCCACATCGAAAAGAAAATAGCATTTAACAATCATGAGTGCATTTGTATTTGGTAAAATTAAAGGGAATCTGCTCGACTATGTCCAAAAATTTGGAGAAATACAGTATACAGGGAGCTCACCTACCACAGATA
The DNA here is from genome assembly GCA_034695085.1 of Cylindroiulus punctatus. Classification (NCBI taxonomy): domain Eukaryota; kingdom Metazoa; phylum Arthropoda; class Diplopoda; order Julida; family Julidae; genus Cylindroiulus; species Cylindroiulus punctatus. The sequence continues at coordinate 14,599 of JAQFYZ010000313.1, forward strand.
CATATCAAACTTTACGTTTTCACTGAGGCCATTTCAAATATGCTGGTGTTTTATTGCTAAAGACCTATACAGTGTGTATTGTAAATTCCTTATTATATCCTAAGGGGTAGCGCAGGTGTTCGTTTGTGCCTCTGTGGCTTTATTAGATTTTTCAGATAAACACGGGTATTTTTGGTAGCATAGCCAAGATATATTTCTCACAAATGCATGCGTCGACATGGTTTTCTTTCCGATGTGGGGTCGGTCACACGCAAACGAGGCAGAAATCGAAGCAAGAAAAGCTTAAAAAAAATGGCGTCATCCACCACCACCATTCAGACACTTTTTGAATCGTCACGGCAGCATTTCGACGATACTGACGGTGCAGGTTATTGTTAGGCCGACACCGCCCCATGGGTCGAGGCCATGAGACTGGATGTGACTTAGATGACGGCGTCGCTGCAAGGGGTAGGGGCAAGGAAGGGGCGGGGGCGGTAGAAGCTAAGTCCCAGAGTAGAAGTGAGTGTCCCATAGGCACAAAATCGCTCTCCCAGAGTTACATGCAGCGGATAGAGAAATGTCCATCTATCGATAGAGTTCTTTGGTGCAAGACCACCTGGCCACTGGAATGTTAGACGCATGCCTCAATGTTGAGACCGCCTTGAGCGTCAGACACCAGGCGCACCTGATGGTCGCTGTTGAGGCGCAGCTTGGAGACACAACCCACAAATCCGGTCGAATATTTGCCCAGGGTCGAATGGACGGGGTCTGGGGCTCCCCCTGAAATGCGAACAGATCATGATGAATGCATTTCTGATTGATTTCCAGATTGAAATAGGATTTGGCAGCGCATGCCATTCTGTGGAATTAGTACGGTTTTTTTTTTTTGTTTTTTTTTTTGAAAAGTTGTTATGGTGATATTCTGCAAAATTTTCAGTTGTAATGTTATGCAGAACATCATTGGAATTTCTGCAGAAATCTTTAAGTATGTTTCTCGGAAAAAAAACCACGCGGCGTTTTAATACATGTGCAGGGTACGACCCCGAAATTAAGCTAGAAATGCACGCCTATAAAACGAAACGCATCAAGCTACTGCGAGATGGTGAAAGAACCGATTATGGCAGCGCTGCTTAAAAGATAATGATAATTGAACTCGTAAATCGGGTGTGATGTCAAAATTTCCTACTCGTTCCCATAGCAACAGCCGCTGCGCCGCCTAGCCATAATTACCTTGATTTAAATTATAAACAAACGCGTTGTAGTTGTGTCAGTTTGAAAAACTCAAATCAAAAGCAATTGTTGTGTTTCATCATTGTAACAATATTGCATTCTTTTGAAAATTTACCGTTGATTTTTGTCATTTAGACGAGCGTCATCTTTTGATCCTCCCATCGTCCTAAATCCGATATATGGGAAATCAGGCACTTACCAATATAAAATCCTGTGTCCGTATTGACTTGGGCTAGAGATCCTGGCGTGGTTCCGTTAAAGACTGGTCCGTTGTCGACTATCAACGTTCCTACCCGTTGAATTCTGTAAAAAACGAGAAGATTTTTAGCCTTCTATCCATGCATGTCAACACAAAAAGCTTCTTTATTCGAAATACTTTTGGACAAACTGTACGTTACTTTAAGCCCAGCTCTAAATGGTATAAAATATGTAAATTTCAACCTGCCATATCGAAACTGACCATTTTTATGTAGCTGCCCCTGCCATGGGCAATCACTACCAGCCTACGGGCCGTGAGGAGAAGGTTACCTTCTCATTGTGTTTATTGTGGAGGGGGCAGCAGCAGGGCATGACATATAGCCGTAGCCTACTTTTAAATATAGCCTACCTATACACTGCAACAGTGTGCCAACGGCCATCGTCCACCTTGGTTACATTATCACGAATGATCGTCTCTCCGCTACCCAAATTGAACCTCAAGTGAACGAAGCCAGCTTGCAAGGCGACAGCCACAAAATCGGACGAAGTGGTCATCTCACGATGACCGGTCCATAGCAGAAGGCCTTCGGACGAAAGAGTTCGAAAGGTGAACTCGATGTCGAATTTGTTACCGATGATCCTACGGAAGAACAGTGACATTTTTAGAAACCTATTTTGGTGATGTTGATGCACTTTCGTTCGTTTGTCACATGTTTAAACAGATCAGAACTACAGATTTGAATGGGTTTTTTATAAATAAACGCGATTCCATGTGAATAGCGTCGCCAGACATGTCATTCTAGAGCTAATCGAGTACCTTTTTATTATTTCGGGTTTCGTATAACGTAGAAAGCTGTTCCCCATGAACATGGGAAACGTAATGTTGTCCCTAATTTCTAGAAAGGAAAGAATTGCATGTGAGAAATGCGGTGAGATTCAACGGACAAAAACAAGAGTCTAAAAATTGTCGAAATATAAATTACAACACACCGGTTTGGCATCGGCTATCGGCATACCCTAGCAGACAGTGGCACGTAAAATAATCCTTTTTGGGAACGCACAGACCGTGGTTCAGACATGGTCGGTTGACGCACGGGTGGTTGCAGTTCTCAACGTTTACCCCTACCAAAGCAGCTTCGAAGAGCTTCAGAGGTTTATCATTAATCTCCACCTGAAATGAAATATTCATTTTGATGGTCACAAGCAACCCCTTAAGTTCGGCAATCACTGCTAGCATGCAAGCACCAAACATCCGGCTGCCAAACGTTGTCCAAAACTTCCATCCTTGATGCCTTCATTGGCGATTCCCACCCAACATTTAACTTCTGCAACCAAGATTTGTCCACAATCCCTTCAGACTCACCTTCTGAACACACCCGCGGAACGACACCTTCGCGCCCACCTTGTGCGAGATGATGTCGAAGCTGGGCACGCCTCCGATGTAGAGGTTCTGGGGCATGGACAGCTGGGTGAAGGCCCCTGGGGACATGCCCTCCACCCTGGGCTGATTGTCCACCATCATGACCCCGTGGCGTCCGGTGCGCGACACGAAGACGCTGTGCCACTCGTGGAGCGACACCGGTTCCGGGCTGCGGATGATGGCCGGCCCAGTGCCCAGGTCGAACCGGAACTCAACGGTGCCACCACTCAGACTCAGGGCCAGAAAGTCGCCGCTGCCGTCGGACTTAAACCCGTTGTAGAAGAAGAGACCGTCCGGGTCGCCCGGCTTGAAGGTAACGGTCAGCTCGATGAAAGACAGCACCGAGCTGCCCAGGCCGGGGTACTTCAGGTAGGAGGTGCCGTTGAAGGAGGGCATCACCAAGTCCACGACTGGAAGAAGCAATGGAGGTGAGACCATGAGGCATGTCCCCAAAGAGGGAACATAGGACAAGCTAAATAATTTGATAGCAACTCCTTCGAGAATAGGGTCCTCATACTCACTCGTTCCGCAGTAGTCGCCGCCGAAGCCCAAAGGACACAAGCAGAGAGCTGAGTCGGCTGAATTGGCGATGCATTTGCCACCGTTTTTGCACTCCACGTTGTTGCAAACTTCAGCGCTGCATTCAGCTGGACAACAGAAATGGCGACATTAGAAGCCGTACGGGATAAACTACGGGCCGTACTACAGCATAAGCCACACTTCCATAATCAAAGTTTTGACTCCATTTCTTCAACTCCATTCCTTCACTAGACTTGATATACATAGGTGTATAATGTATACGTGTACTAATTGTGGAAAATTGGAAAAAAGTGCCGTTTTACCGTGAAAGCCGCTGGGGCAGACTTTACCTCACATTTCATTGCTAAGCAAATTGTATGCACGTTTGTAGATGGGACTACTGTAGTGTATCCAAATGTGCACAAGATATTTATATTTGAACCCGACTTGTCTAATATACAAGAATGGCACGTATACTAGCGGTTGCAATTCAATTCAACTCAGTACACTGCTGTCATTATTTTTCGTACCATGTGGTAAGGGGGTCTAGTCTATTAACCCAAGTTAAGTTCAAAGGATACCACCATATTGTGGCGGACACCAATTCCTTCATTGTCGAAATGAATTTCTTGTAGATTTAGGCTATCCTTTGGAAGAGAATTCCAACGTCTGATGGCATGCAAGAAATAGGACCAGTAATATGGATCCGAGCGTGCATGGATTTCCATAAGTGGGTTGCAATGACAGTGTCTGCCACCTCGATGGTTTCGTTTAAAAATTCCCTCCACCAAGTTAGAATTTTCCGACGTAACAAATTTATCAAAAAGCCCAATTCATCCTTATTCATATTTACCCTTTGTGTTTTTTGTGCTTAAATTAACCTAAAAAGTTGAAATTATTTATTTGGCTGCCCCTCCACCAGGCAATCACTGCCAACTCACTTTCTCTCGAGCACATACCATTGAAGAACCGTCGTTAGCATTTTAAGTGGACACCGGTCAACTCACCTATGCCGCGACCGTTGACCACATCGCCTTTGGTCGCTGGACGGAAGTCGTAAATATGTCCGTTGATCTCCAGGTAGCGCACGCATCCGGTGAATCCGTCGTTGACCATCAGCCGAGTGGCCAGGGCGGGGGCGTTGGGGACGCCCCCCAGGAAAAGGTTCTCCTTGAAACTGATGCGCGAGAACAATCCCTGCGAACGACAATTGAGAATCAAGAGATCGATTTTAAATTGTTCGTGCTCCGGCTTCCGTGCAAACACCCTGAAGCCAATTGAAATTCCCCGGGGCACTGGAGGGAAATTAGGACGCCTCCCTGTCGCCGTCCAGCAGCAAAAACAATTACAACCTCTGGAAAAATCGATTGGCCCAGACGCCGACTTTAATTGGAATTTTCAACTGACACCCAACTGATGGTGGAATTTGGGCAAAAAAAAAAAAAAAAAACGAAAACAAAATTTAAACAAAACGTCTCAAATGCTGCTGGTGTGGAAACACTAGTTAATGGGATGCTAGTAACTGATAGGAACTTGAGCCTTGAAACCTAACTGGATAAACTTGAAAGAGCAAACATCTATGTTTATTCCTCTGTGGCGACACACGTGACAGGTGCCTCGTTCGTTTGCTTGCGATAACACTCGGGCCTTATTTTGCCGCTTGTGTTTTGCACAAATATTCAAAGTTCAATCCCACTTTCAGAAGTAATTCAGCTCATTCCTCCCATTTATAGAGGTAGACGCAAGGGAAAAATTATCCCAGCTCGGATCGACCAAGATACAAATCCCAGATATAAAGGTTTCCCGCTTATCCAGGGCCCGTGTATCCTGGTTCGAGGCCAGACATCCTGCAAATAAAAGTACATGTATTTGAGGGTTCAGTTTGCTGCACCTTTGATCGAGCCTGTTCGTGGTCTCCATCGTTTAACTGGAGCCAAGCGTCCCATCGGTGCCTGTAGACAGTGACCTTGTTCCAGGCGTGCAGGATGATCTGATCCTTGCTGCGGATGATGCCCGGGCCTGATCCGCAGTCGAACCTATTCGGAATAAGTTAAAACGACAAAATGTAGTTGACACTAGTGGCGGTTCCTGATCGGAGGCACCTGATCGTACCTGAATTCCAGATGACCATCAACGACGACCAGCGACACGAAGTCACCTCGTCCATCGCGTTGCTCGCCGCTGTACAATAGCAGTCCGGAAGACAGTTCCGGTCGGAATTCCAGGGTGAACTGCAGGTCCATGTACGCGTTGCTGAGAGGCGCCATTTCGACGTGCGACCTGCCGCCGAATTTCGGAAATCGGACTTCGACATCTGTGGAAGGAGACAAATGTCGTTGTAAAATTTCTCATATTGCATTGTTTGACGTGCATTTGTGACGCTTCCTCAAAGCCTTAAAGTTTCGATTGTTCATTTTACATCGAACCCCTCTCTTAATATTTTCGTAAATGACACTGTTGATGATGTCAGAGGTAACATCACCAATGAAAGTTAACGGTTAATGCGAGGAACGGTCTATGGCTATTCAATTTTTTGACAAGAGATGTGACAGTTTCATTCACAGGGTGATCATAAAGGCCCACCCTCATCACAAGGAACAAGCAAAAAAAGGTATACAGTGGAATGCAATGTCTTTTGATTCATGTAATAGGTTCACAGGAACTACCAGCTATAACCGCTATAGAATGCATGAAAATTGTCAATGTGCCCTCATTTCCAGGTTCTACTACCATATTTTATTTACACATTTGTTGTATTTTGCGGTCTTAAATGCCGGCAATGCCATTCGGGCTTGTAGTTGCTGTTGAGACCAAATCACTGATGGGAGTTAGGCGCAATTTTGAAAGCCATTTCTATGCCACGCACAATTACCCAAGATTGTCCGACGTTCATTCGTGAAGTACACGTACTCTCTTCTGAAATGACACTTTATACTGACTGGCGATTTAGTCTCATAATAAATCGCCTCAGGAGGTGTACCTTTTTCTACAACTTGTTTCTCGTGACTGAAGTTTTTTAAATGAATTTTTTACAAAAATATATAAAAAGGGAAGGACTTTTTGTTCACTCTGTATCATTGAGCTTATGCGAGCACGGTCCTCATAAATAAGCCGAAACACGAGGGATGATCTTAAATCTATTGAGTCAACACTAAGTACGAGTAGAAACTTAATTAAAATATTTAAAGCACCTCATCGAAGCATCCATGCGAACGTGATTACACGCCCACCAGTTGTATGTGAATGCGTCAGATTAAATCCTATACCTTCATGCCTAATTCAACAACACAGGATGTATAAGACATCGCGTTCCTTAAATTTACGCTCGATTTCAATTCTTTTCTATGGCTAAGCTGACTTTTTCACGTCGTTAATTACAGAATCAAGCAAAAACTACACGAATGAGGACGCCTTGAAACACTGGCTAAACAGCACCCATGGACACCATCCTCCACTGATGTCTCAAAAACCCAATGGCTGCCATGCATGCAGACTGCTGCAGTGGACCTTGACAGGACTTTGTCATCTTGACAGACCTCGACAAGAACTTGTCATCATGACAGATATCGACAGGACTTTGTCATCATGACAGACCTCGACAAGACTTTGTCATCATGACAGACCTCGACAGGACTTTGTCATCATAACAGACCTCGCCAGGACTTTGTCATCACGACAGACCTCGACAGGACTAGTCCTTTCTCGTCTTTACAGACTTTTCTCACACTTACATTTCTCGCAGTGGTCACCGCCCCTTCCCAGGGGGCACAGGCATCGCACCCCACCACTGTCGTCGGCCACGCAAGTGCTTTGGCCCTCGCACTGGAACTGCTCGCAGAGGTCCTCCAGGCTGGGCGTGGCCACTTCCGGGCTGAGGTGGTCATAGGCGAAAGAAGAAGTGGACGAAATTTCTTCCCTCGATTGCATAGTGGCCGCCGTGGGCGTCTGGACCCTCCGGAGGATCACCAGTCCGACGTCCGCCTGGTCGTCCAAGAAGCCGACATCGTCCATGCTTTCGTAAGAGTATTGCTCGTCGTCGTCCTCCTCCTCGTCCTCGTCATCATCATCGTCATCGGCGGTTCTTGCTGCTTCCTGTTGCCTCGTCTGAGACATTGACTGCAAGGGCTTGGTGTGACGGCCGTCCACCACCTGATGCAGAGGCGCTGATGCCTTGGCGCTGCCGTTGACGGCCTGATCCGCTTTAAGCCCATCGTCTTCGTCTTCTAGGGTTCCGTTCGATGAAACTGTTTCGAGAAAACAATAGAAGAGAAAACAAAGGAAGATATAGAGAGGCTCTTTTTTTTCAGTTACACTTCCACGCGCTCATGCTCGGCTGGGAAAATACATAAAAGAGAGACCCCAGTCACGACCCATCGGTTTTTCGCAAATTTCACGTCCATCAATTTCGCAATACTGAGGCAGGCCAATTCGTGCGGAGATTTACTGGTAGCCTTGGGAGGCTGCGTCATCCCCCATTGGACGGAATTGATCAGGCAGCCAGCAAGCGTCGAATGTTACCAGCAGCTAACAAAAACTATATAGTCGAGAATGTAAACCGAAAAATCAGCCAAGAATGTGAATCTTAAAAATTAGTTAAGAGATTTGAAATTTTAAATCTAGTCAAAAATGTGAACATTAAGCTTAATGGGATTTTCAGGGTAACATTGATCTAGATCTGTCCAGACAAGGAACAAAATTACATTGAACAACAGCAGGCAATGGACATACATGTATAATATATGGAGCCTGGTCTGGGGATTTGCTGCATTTGTTCTTAGCATAAATACAACGTATATCAAAATTACGAGCTCGTACATGTTATTTGCAGCGACTTTATCAACCTGCTTGGGTTTGTGGTGAATTGAATCGAACCACCACTTCCAAATTCTCAAATCAAGTATAAATAAGCAAGCAAATGTATACAAAACTGCTTTATACACATTGCTTGCTCTGAAGCTTACATATAAAGTCTGCATGTAAACAATGATTGATTTCTATAGTGCCAGCTAGGCTTTCAAATTGAATTGCAGCTCAAGTGCGATGTTCCTTCGTTTATCGAGGCATTAGATGAGGCAAAACAGTACCGCCCTTCTACCAATCTACCAAATAATAGGTTTCCACAACACGAGATTTAATATTCCAGCAATGTGCACTTCATGGTTTATGTACAGTAAAGGCCCACCGGGCCTTGGTCTCATCATCGATTCGAATTTCATCAGGGTGATTGCAGGCCTATTGGACAACTTTCATTAATTTTCACGTCTCGTTTGTAGTCTGGCTGACGTAATAACATTTGCTATTGGGGATATCAAATTATTGATTGCTTTAGCGAGGTCATATAGGCGCATTATTTGCTCGATGACTTTTGGCACGGAAAGTATTGATGGATTGGAATCAGCTGTCAACCTGTGTGACATCGTTATATTGGGGCCGTGAATGATGGCTGTCTGAACCAATCGGAAGTAGCTGACATTTTAACTACATTGACATTGCATGTCCTGTTACATCCCAAAAATAGCTTTTTTGCAAAAGTCATTATGGAAGAAATCCAATTTCTATTATAACGTTCTGCAATTACATCGCAATTACGCTGCATCGATCGAAGTATATCCATATTTAGTATTAACTTCGCAAAAACGTTTAAGCCTCAGAAATCTGTATAGAATTTCGCATGCGCTATGGCAAACCTTGTTCCAAATGCAATTGTCTGGTAGGATCTAACCTCTGTTGTGATATGGCACGGGCTTGTCACTCCAGTACGAAATTATTATTTATGACCATAATTTGACACTCTTATAAATATTTCTGTCAAAATTCGTTTGCTCGTTTGCCTGGGAGACAAATGGATCCGCCCTGACTGTGGATGAGGCACGGTGCAAAAATTCATCATTTCCAAAGAATTGATTGAAAAGGAAAACTGCATACGGAAAAGGCTCCAATGATCCGAAAAACGAGCGTTACAAAGCAGTTGGGACGTGTTTGCGGCAAGTGTGAAGACCACGAGGGAATCTCCAAAAATTGATGATGAAGCATTAAATGTGACGGCATAGTGCAGACAAATAATATGCCAACCTACACTATGATGCCATGTTGTGCTGGAGTGACGATAACAAGATCCCTTTTAGGCTTTGACTGAAAGCGTTTGTGGGGTTCCTTCGTCTGTACCGAACATTTAGTATCGAGCCAACTCTTGTGTAATTTCCATTAATAACACGCAAACAAGTATTTCTGCGCTATATCGATCGTCATTCGCCTTGTACAAGGAATGATTAAACTGCTCATTGGGTGTGCAATTTCAGACGCTGTAAGTTTATTGCATGCCAGGCCATTGAGAGGCGTTCACACATTCGGCGCCTTCGTCCAAATTTCTTAATTTCATTTAGTTAAAAAACCACTCAGAATGCGAAGACTCCCACTGCAAGACCCGAGGGTCAAGCAGAACGATCATCAATGGTCAAGAAATCCAATTCATAGGAATGGTTTTCAGACCAGCTTCACGCTCAGGAGTCATCGCTTCAACTCGTCATCGTGGTTGCCTCTGAGAGCAATTTAATAGCAAATAACTTTCACAATCAACTATAGAATAGATCCTGTGAAGTATAGTTATTGACCAAACTGCCCATCTCGATGTCAGGTCAATGCGAAGCGAGCATCACAGGTCTTCTGGATCCAAAAACGAAAAACTTCATTTTTAAATTGGGAAACAGGAATAATTTGATTCAGAAAAGGGAGTTACATTATGCACATCAGTTTGGCAATTAATATACAATGGAAGGTCCTCGCATGTTCATAGCATTTGCAAATCGTCAACTTTTGCATTACTTTTGGTGGAAATGTACATTTTGACCAACACTGGCTGCCCAGTCACGCGACCATACACGAGAGTTGGCGAGAAGACACATTCTGGGTCACTTCATGCCCCAAAGTCCATTTCGACCCCTGCACAGATTAGAGGGTAGTGGCAGGCCCCATCAAGGGTGTCTCATGAGTCATGGTCCATTGATAACTGCGCCCTCTAGAGCCGAGGAGAAGAAACCCTTGCTGTGCTCATTCAAACAAATAGCTGACATTGCGACGTAAGACCAACTGGCCATAAATGCGAGGCAACATCGCATCAAAAAATTTCCGGAATAATGTCATATTTTGCGTAGCACAACAAAAGAACGTCGACATTTTTTATTTTGATTGCGCATCGGCTTTTGAACGAGCGCAGTCTACGACCCATAAAAATAACAGGCGAACCTTTTATTATTTGTTCGCTATGGATCGACATAAACTTCATTTATAGTAATATTTCCTTCCTATCCCCCCTTCCATTAAGCCCCGGGCTCAAGGGCCGCAACACCTCCATATCCACCCCAGCCTTCGAACTCCTCCATGTAATAACACGACTGATACAGAATCATCCGGATTACCTCCTCCACAATGGACGGATTAATGGCCGTAAAAGAGCATCCCACACTATTTGGGATGGAAGCATGGACTGGTGACCCTTTGGAACTCCGCTTCCAGCCCAAATGAAGGTTGCCATGGCGACTAGGGCCCAGGGCTCGTGTCGATATTCCCCCCTCACATCATTTTCGATCCATTTTTCTCTCTTCATAATTAGTCACACGAGCGAAGGATTGTTTGGCACATTGACAAAGTTGTCTGGAAAAGTTCGGTGACGGTGCAACTTTCGACAAACGCTTTTTGCAACTTCCAACTTCGAGCCATGCAGCGATTGGCGTAATCGACCATGCATCGTTTATGCCAACGAACAGTGCAAATTTGTTTTGCCAAAAGAACAGAAACTGACTTGAGTTTCTAGCATGTGATGCAAAGGCGTGTGAGTTAACCTCATGTTGAGTAACTTGCATTCTCATACGTTTACACGCCACATGGGTTGGAAATCCATGGTTGCTTATGAAAAAAGCAAACATTTAGATCACGTCTTCAGTATCAGTGGTATGTTCACGAGCTATTGAGTTTCAAACAGCTGTATTTCGATAAATAATGCGAATGTATCTATGATTGTTACATTGACAGACCAAGAAAAGTACAAGTTTTTTATGACTCAAGTAACACGAAACATGTCCAAACGTTAGTTCAGATCCATGGTCATGATGCAAGGGTAATTCTGTTCTGGTGTTCTGCAAAACTGCACAATTTATCAAATTGCAAGTCGTCGTGCTGCCCCTTATTGTCGTAAGGATTGTTTCACACACTTTTTTTTAAATATCTAATAATCTGAATCATGTGGCATGGCTTGAACGAGGATAATATTTCGAATATTGAGAAGACTCTCTAATTCGGCCACTTCGTTAACTCGGACACTTTTAGAATGATTTCAGACGATAACCACCATATATGTACATGTAGATAAATGTCCGACATAGAGGTTTCACCGTATTTGGCAATTTCATTCAAAACGGGGTCCTATACATTTGTCACCAGCAATAATGCTACACCAGAAGAAATACAAAGATAAATTCCACAGCGATGTCTAATGTGTCATGGTGTTGGAAGAACGTACTAATACATGCATTTGGCGGTGTTCGGGTAACGACGTGCCTACTAAAAATGCAAATTTCTGGGTCACATCTGGGTCGAGTCTATTGGCGCCCAAGCCGAGTGTTGGCGCCATCTGAGTTCTGCATGAATCTTGCATATGGAAATCCGATAGTGGGGATTCCATGCCGTTGCCAACCCCTTGCCCAAGATGCTCGGCATAACCCTTAAGTATCATCCCTATCTTAGGAAACCAGAGCGCTGTTGAAGTAGCATTCCTATCACGAGATAGCAGTCAATATTGACAAAAGATTGTCAACAGATCTATCGAAGCAAGTCTGCCATGGAGAGATAAGCGACCAAACAGAACAATACAGGGTGTCTGCGCACTCCGTCATCAATGGGGCCTTTCTGCTACAGTACAAAATTCCACGGTTGAGGACTTTAAGGGCACTCCAGTCAACCTTTCAAATCATGTAAAAAAGAATACGTAAATTTCCGCTTAATTCTGATTAAAATATGCCCACGATCATCCGTTAAGGTTGCAGAAGATGATATACGGAAATATACAAAGTGAAGGTGAACGATTTTGTTCAAAACTGAAATTGCTTTCAACTGTGAATATAAAACTGGTAACTGTTGCCTAGCCATGCATGGCTGCCTCCCCTTGATATTTTGTAGCGCGAATAAATTAGATGTCAATAACAGAATTATATGCAGTAGAGCAGTTGAATGAACGAATGAAAAACGCTGAAAAAGATTTCTCAGCGAAAAAAAAATGGTTTTACATTATCAGTATCAGATAGAAAAAATAAGATTACGGTTCTGCTTTGAAGAGAGTGCTGAACGAAACCGCCTAGAATACGAATCAATCGAATCAGTTTTCTAGCAGTTGTCTTCCAAAGATATTCAAACGTAAGACTTTTTGGATATATACAGGGGTGGACAACATTCCAGAACCGCATGGTAGTACGTACAGTGTTTAGATTTACATTCGTATAATAAGATAAGCTGATTAGCCTGTGGTTCTAGATAGTCAGAGTTGGATAGTTTGAATATGTTTGACATGTATCTTTATGGGGTTGCTTCATCCATTAACTTTAAATGCATCATCACTCCTTGTTCATACAGGTGTTACATATTAATATACTGTATTACAATATGAAACATTTTAAGAGTTAATTTGTGGATTGCGGAGATATGAATCAGAACCTTTGATATTTCGCGTCAAGAACTGACCAAACTTAATGTTTTTCAAATCTGCATGGCGTTTGTGATGGCCAAGCCAACAAAAGCAAATTCTGCATCTGAATTTGTTTGTGATGGCCAAGCCAACAAAAGCAAATTTTGCATCTGAATTTTGTCCCCCCTACACTGCGACTCTGCGAGTCGCCGTTTCTCGTTGATTTCTTTCCAAATTGCGAGAAATTCCACTGTTTTTATTCGACTTCCATTTCGATCAAACAGCTGATCGATGCCTTGGAGGGCCACAAAAAAATCCATTGGCAGGCGAGGGAAGAGAGGAGATAAAAGTTGGACAAAATGAGGTAATTGACTGGCAGGACACTTCATAAACACATTCTCATTAAGGGTCGGTCATCACTGGGGGTAAGAGATTTGCAGTAGCAATTGACGAGAGTGAAAGAAGCGAAAACTGCCTTTGAAAGCGAAGTCTTGATGTGGGAAAAGGCGATGGAAAGAGGGGATTTATGGGAGTTCGTATGTGCACCAAGAAGATTAAACAGAAAAGGGAGAAGACTGTCGGGGACTCAGGGGTTCAGCGAATGTCAAAAACAATCGTCGCCTGGCTCCGTTCAAGCAGTCGCTGCCCATTAAGGCAACAATCAATAATCGCATTTTGCACCCAAACGCACAGAAGCAACAAAAGCAATTAGCCAAAGAAACATTTGAACAGTTGCATCAGAGAGCAATGGTCCTAAGCCAAGGTAAATGACGCTCGTTGCGCCATCTAGCGGAAATTTCTTTGTGCAATTAACACGTGGATGGCGAGCAGCCTCAGGAAGCCACGATTAATGACGTCACGACATCAGGTAGTCCTCCTTAAGTCATTTGTCACACGAAGAATTCCAAATATACCTGGTGACTATATGATTAATGATTGCAGAGGTTTCGTTTTCTACATTTTCTACACGTATGTATGTATGCATGCATGCATACATACAGTACATATGCATCAAAGTGGCATATTTGTTTCCTTGCTGTCAGTATACAAGTGTATGCTAATCAGATTCTATAGGGTGCAAACGCTTACTTCGATAGGACTGAATAATTGAAGGAATCAAATGCATTGTAGTTGGTGTGCACTTATTTTGACAGCGACCTCGTCTTCAAAATTAAAATTCCGTTTGAGAAAGTCAGCAGACGCCTCGCATTGTTTGCCTTGTCTCATCCTGTCTTTTTTGCACTTCAGCAAAATATGCATTTTTTGGCAGGTCTAGTCTTCGTCTAATTAATTCAGAGAAAGCCGCGCAAATCAGCCTCCAAAAGTTGCTCTCTCGTCTGCTTTAACTTGTTGCTATCTCTAACTGCAGAAAAACTTTGCTCGATTCTGCAACCGATAATTTTACCTCTTCCCTCTTTCTATAAGTGCATTTCACAGCAAAACTTAAAGAGCGAAAAATCGAAATCATGCAGACTAGAGTCTCGCGCCTAAACGCGAATGCCAAATTAGATGGATCCTTTAAGAGAGTGCAGCATCATTCTTGGCATTATTGCCTAACAGTGGGATTAAATTGGGACGAAAGCAAGTGTTGATTTTTTATCCTTTCGATGTTTACGTCTTAATTAGCCCAACGGTCCATGGCTTAGGGGTTGTAAAAGCAAACATGAAAGTTTCTGACGAGGTTGAATCAGGTCATTGCAGCAAGAATATGGCATCGATTAAATCTCATTTCGTCGATTTTTTTTGTCAGATTAACCAATAGTGGGAGCATTAAAGTCATTTGCAGACGAACAACATGAGAGCACTTTGAGGTCTTTCGGAATTAAGGATTTATATAAAAAACTTTTTTAACTTTTCACTTTTCATATATACTACTAAATACAGCATGCCTTGCTCCACATGTACAAAAGATAAAAATGATGTGTTATCTGTTGTACCTCATACGCATCTCGCCTAACTTAAAGTAAGCTAAAAGCGTAATTTATTTAGCTGCCCCTTACACAGGGGCAATCACTGCTAGCCTACGAGCCGTTTGTCTCATTCACAGACCCCACCCAAACAGCTTTACTGAACCTACGTCCGGGCAGCCACTCGTCATGTCACGTGTCCACTGACATCAAACATGAGGTTTGACGTATATGACGTATAGTAGACATGTAACATGACTTGCACTTGTCCAGTCCACAAGGTATTTACAACTCGTTAGAAAGCAACGAATGCTGTGAACTCCACGTAATTTTACTCATCCCTGATGGGATTCACATAACAAAATCCAAACGAGTTTCGGCTTCCAAACTCGTTTTGAAGTGTATCGTGTGAACTGGTTTACGTCAACTAGCATCTAATGTTCATGTACCAATTGACGTACAACTTGAATTTGAGGTAAAAAATCCTGCGATTGAAAAAAGGAAACGACTTTAGACTTCCGGGCAAATTCAATTATGATTATTTAATCTTCTTAATAACTCGGGGCCTAATTTAAGCTTTCAATTTTTTATTTAAATATCAGTTACCCGGCTTCAATTAGGTCGCGTATTACGCCGGAGCAATTTGTGCATTTTCGTGTTGAGGTAATGGGAAAGAAAATTTCACGAATTTAATTAGAAGAGATTAGAGAGTTGTTACGTTGTCGAATGAAGATGAATGTAACGCCGTACAAGAGGGCTATGAAAGTGACAGCGTTTTCAATTAAAATCTACTAATTAAGTCAGTCGATAAAATGCACTCGTGGATGGCGCGTTGAACAATTTGAGAAATATTGCGTTCCCAAAAGTAGGTCCCGCTTTTAAGTGCTCAATTTAGCGGATTAAATTTGCATATGCTGCCATAGGAAATCTTAGCTTTATGTTGTCTAATGGTTTAAAAAATAGGCAGTTTTGCATAAAATGGCATAAAATAAATATTCCAAGACTGATTCTTGCAGATAAAACTTATAACGTATAGCTATTACGCTTAATTTCAGATATGGGTAAATCTGAAAGACTGCATGTGCATTAGATCATTAAACTATGTAAATAGGCATTGCATTTATTCATGATGAACATAACTTAAAAATGCTTATGCTTGCAGATGCCTGCAAACCATAAACGTATTTGTCTCTGTAATGAGCAAGACACACTGTACGAGTTCATTCTGGATGTGAAAGTTTTTCTTGATGAAATAATTGCTTAAATTGCATTGAGAGTAAAGAAACTCAATAATTAGCGTGCACCACAACGTTGATGCACATTTTAATTAGGCAAAGCCCCTAGAGTGACAACGAAGGGAAAATGGCGTTTTGTTTATAGGCCAACATTTACCTTGACAGAAATCAAAACTGCATAGGAATAAAGATTGTTATATTTCACGAGGTACTTGTTTTTCGTTTCAAACACTTAATTGCATGTCCCTGAAATCTTCACGAGAGTACACTTGGGTATTACTAAAAAGCGCTGCAATATATAGATCGAAATTTCAAAATACCTTTGCAGCTGTAGCCATCCTTGGAGAGAATATATCCTGGTCGACATCCACATTCAAATGTCCCGTCGTGCAGGTCGAAGCACGTTTGTTCACAAGGATTTTTCTCCGTACAACTTCCTGAGAATAAACAAAACAAGCAGACCAATCAGTCAGTGGACACAAAAATTACAAAGCACCATGCAGATAAAATGGCGTATCTGCGGCATCATTCATTTATGTTTAATTTAAGCAAATTAAGTTATAAATTAAGGAATATATGGGTACCATATGTGGGTCGTATATGGCACTGTATTGTATGAGCCACATATAGATATGTACACACGTACGAGCATAATATGATTAATATCATACATGTATGCATCCTTAAATATGAGATCGCCATTCAAAGAAATGTCAGATAAAACCTAGATAAATAGAAAATTATTATGTGATGGTTCTGTTACAGATACGCAGATAGTTATTATACTGCTGCCGCAGAAATGGTCCGGATATTCAGTATGGTACCATCTATGGCATCTGATAAGTGATACTATTTAAACAGGCTGACCATGCTAAAACATTATAATCGTACATGTATTTAGCCTGAAAGTAAATTAAACTTGTCGTAATCAAGTTTATTGCTGCTATACAGTAAGTTTTTTTCCTTATGTAATACAGTGTGTGCAGCAAATGTACGGTAAATCTGTAAAATTTAATTGATATATACCATTAACTGTGAAAATTTCTCCAGGAATTAACATATACCATATTTGAACATACAGATGGATATGTTTATATGGCAATGGCCATGTAAATCTATATTATAATGGCCTGTAAAGGGTCTGAATATGCATGAACTATATTGTATAAACAGTCTATGATGGCCATAACACAGGTGTTAAAACACGAAAGATGCTAAATTCCTATTAATGAAGGGTTGTAAACATACCAGTACGTTGCATGCAAAGCCCATCTGCGCACTTTAGGTGAAGAGGCCCTATACCCAATGATTTCTTTGAAGAAAACTGCATGGTGTCTACAGTTCTGGTTTAGGCGAGGATTCCTGGTCGATTATAAAGCCTAAGAAACGGTTCCCAGACGGATTTTGTCCTCAACCACACTGTTCGTACCTCCTAACCGTTTCACCGATGGCAATTATAGTTTATTACTGCCGCCTTCACGATTTTTCCCAGCTTAATGATCCACTTCTTCGTTATGAGTACAAACATCATCAGTTTTATTCGAACCTTCCAAAAACGCGCCATAAGGCAGACCCGCTGGCCATAAATTGCACGAGCTGCTACGTTGACACGCGTTCCTCTTAATATAAAATGAAAATGAAACGGGCCAGGTAGTAATCCCCCCAAAATGCCATCTTTGAACAATGGCCCTCTTCTTCGACTTTAAATTCCCATCGAGTGGGGTTGCCATGGCGACCGGATGGCCCTTACGAGCGCATTATCACACCGAAAAGACGATTTGATATACACAACATCGTATGATAAAAAGACAACTGCATCAATTGGGAAGGCGGATTTCTGCTTGGCCTTAAGCAATAAAAAACGAATAGATTTTTGGGGTCACCAGTGTAGACAAGTTTCAAGTTTGAGGACACTGTAAATGCTGTGGGTGGCACCAGCTCCAACGCAGCGCCTATAAAGCCTAACAGCGGCCTAGCTTTTCAACCAAAATTGCTTTTTAGATTGTTATGACCCGTCATAAATTGCCGACTCGACAACAAGGTACGTCCTTAAATTACTTAAAAATGAAAGCCCGGCACTTTTCCTACATGATTTTTTGATGCTTCCAAAACGAGCCACAAAGAAAGGCTTAGAAACACGAAATACAGTAAGCCCATGAACCGACGATAAAAAGCGCATCCACCGTATGGAAGTCCACAATAGTATTGCAGGCAAAGTCATCACACTTGAAATACGGTTGTTCGCGGGTTTATACAACATAAAATCTTTTTCGATTTATACCGCCATCAAATGACCACCTCGATACAACGTGCTGAACCTGTTATGTTTTACTTGTTTTACCCTTTGTACCAATTTTACTAAAAATCCCATCCATCAATATGAAAACAAGTGTAGGTTTTGAAAAGATCATTACCAACGAAACAAGCTGTATATACCGCAAAACATAGCGACCCCACATTTTAATATTTCTAATTTTTATTAATTCCACTACATGTTGTTTTAACTTTTACTGAACTTTTATATTGATGATCGCATCTGCTAATGCTGTAATGAAAGTTAATTTATTACATTATTTAACAAGTTGGCTTATATACAAATTAAATATCCGATTGAGTGACATTTTCAATAAGTCAATCGATTTTTAACGCAGCAACTTGTTCTGTAAAATCTGTATGCTCTTAACAATTTTGCTTTCTTAAATAGGCTTCAGATCATGCAGTCATTGATTCCTTTCTTAACCAACGTTCTGCTTCTTGAAGGTGCAGCAAACCCATTTAAAATTTCCTGATTTTTCCTGAAAATTGCCTTTATATTTTAAATTCTGATAATACCCTGATTGTTCCGAGTTGAAAATTCTGAGTTTGCGACAATATTGATTAGTGACACGTTATACATACAGTGAACAGATCTTGTTAGAACTGACTAATGGTCATTTAAGTGTTGAAAGCAAATATGAAGCAATTGTTGAGAGTGGAAAAAAGCGATATTGTGGTCATGCTAGTCCAGCCTGCTGGCCAGTATTAGTCTGGATCACTGCATCTCAAAAGCTCAGCTTTGCTACAATCAGTTCAAAAAAAAAATCCTGATCACCACGTGTGAATCGACCACACAGGATTGGTAAACGCTCGAGAGCATTTTGTCCACACATCAGTTGCACGACTTCGTTCCATGACTTGTATCTCTTAAGAGATACAGAAAACTTGCCAAGACACAAGACAAAGTCGAGCACACATACGCAAAGAAAACAAAGTGCAGAAATATGAAAATAGAGGAGAGTGCAAGGAACTACTGGCTCACTCCATTTGATGTGGATGTTCTCCCTCACTGAGACTTAGTTTATGGGCTAGAAATCCGTCCTTTCGCAGCCACAAAGCATTTGTTACAAACAGAAAATGGCATCTAATTAATGCAAGGAACTTTCTTTCCTCGCACCATTTCCAGCGGATTAATGTTTCGTCGTGGTCTTAATGCGGCGATTCAGCTAACCAGATCACAGCTTCGCATTCACACTCAGCCCTGGTGCGCCTTAATATGAGACCAATATCCAATTAAGCGGGCACTATAGTGACTATACCTAAATCTAGTGTATAGTGGTAGCCAAGCCCAAACCATAACCCATAACGATACACCGCGGAGCAAACAAGAAACCCAACAGCTGTGTCGAACACACTTTCTGCTGGCTGCACATTAAAAAAATCTTAATGCGCCCATTAAAAGCGTGTTAAATGGCATATTTGCATAATACGGTTAATGCGGTAACCTCTCAAAAACTGGTTCAATGTTGCGCTTCGTTCAAATGGGGGAAATTTGATAAAATATACGTCTAATAAAATAGCGAATGCTCACCCCTTTCTACGTGTATTCAAATTGTCAAGCATATGCGCAATTTGATAACGAAAGAATAGTCAACATCAACTTGAAGCTACATGTGTAGTATTCTGCATTGAGTAGAAATACGCCTTCCCCTTAAGTTGTTTAAAAGCAAGAATATGGCAAACGACAATGGTAGTCATACAGTTATCCCCCAACTGACGAAAATGAGAAGACGATATTTTGAGAATTTTTTAAAAGGTACATGTATGTAATATTAAAAATATTTCGGATGGCCGGTTTCAAATTAACATAATTTTTGAGTATGGAAAACAATCTTTGGGTGTTTTTTCGTATAAATCGGTAAATGAAATACTGTATATAAGCTTAAACGAGTAAATCAGATACGTATAGGAGATTAGGGAAATAGATGAACTATCTCTATAATAATGCATTTTCCCCAAAGCCATTATAAAGATTGCGTACAATTACGAACAGACAAATCAACATGTATATTATCTCTCTAACTTCCAAAGGGGTATTATTGATCTGGAGAAAAAAATAGCAATGGTTTGAGTTTATACATCTTATTTCAGTAAAAAATATACACGTACTACTCTTTACGTATTGTGCCACAGTAAGTAATTCCCAAACAACTTCATATCTTCTTCGACATCATTTTTTGGTATAAGAACAGTTACAAATGTTATCCTTCGTGGAACAAGACTTACTGTAAATCTCGCGAACAGCTGACAACTAAACTATTAATGAAATATATGACGTGTTTTAATTCGCGTTTGGGATAATGGTTATTTAATTTAGATGTAGGAATGTTAATTTAACAGCGTGCAAATAAGATTCATTAATTGATTCGAATGTCATACAAGCTCGATTTGACACCAGCACCATATTCATTACACAGGAGATGAAATTCTATTCGCAATGGACTCCTGGTGATCCTGTTTGACATTTCCTTAATCATGGCACTGCTGTTTGTTTTCCTGTAGCAGCATTCACAAAATTCCTTGCGCATGATATACAGTATGTACATGTATCTACAAAGATGCATTTCTGATGCAACTGTCGATGTCAAATCGAGCTTGTATAACATTCGAATCAACCTACGCTGAAATTCGTTTTTGAGAAGGAAAAGCATTCTTCTTGGTCCTTGGGGGGTTTAGGCTAAAATCTACAGCAAGGTATACCCCAAATCCAATTATGATGAAAACCAATAGAAATTTCCCAAGATAGCCCCATGGGTTAATATTATAACTGATGAATAAACAGAAAATGTCAAGAAGATCAGATACTGCATTATGCGAAAACAAGCAGGACAGTCCACCTGGAGAGAAAAGTTAAGACTAAGGAACTTTGTTTCTTCAGATACTAAAGTCGAATCAAACCACGTGAAAGTCAATCAATGGTAAATAAGCCTCCACATGACCTTTCTTGAACGGCTGGAATTACTAATATAATTGTTCAATATTTGAAAATATAAGTCGAAATAAGAATGAACAGATGAAGTTAGCTGTAACTAACAAACTTCCTTTGTCCATTGTTAATCGAAGTAGAAGTCTTAATTTCTTTTTGTTAAAAAACCACTCAGAATGCGAAGACTCCCACTACAAGACCCGAGGGTCAAGCAGAACGATCATCAATGGTCAAGAAATCCAATTCCTAGGAACGGTTTTCAGACCAGCTTCACGCTCAGGAGTCATCGCTTCAACTCGTCATCGTGGTTGCCTCTGAGAGCAATTTAATAGCAAATAACTTTCACAATCAACTATAGAATAGATCCTGTGAAGTATAGTTATTGATTAAACTGCCCATCTCGATGCCAGGTCAATGCGAAGCGAGCATCACGGCTCTGCTGGATACAAAAACGAAAAACTCAATTTACAAAGTGAAAATTAGAGATAAAACAATTCTAAAAGTGGGCTATCGTTTTCAGTTCAACTGGAGCAATAAAGGTTCCATGGGAAAAAGTCTTACTCAGTGCTTTGATAGAAATTTTATGAAATTTTAGCCCACAATTCGTTGCTACCAATTTACCAAAGCCATTCCATGACGTATTCGAAGGAGTGACGTATGTTAGGGTCACATTCCTTCTGGCTTCGGAACAATGACCACGATTGGGCAACTTGGGGATTGGAAGAAGGAATGGTCCAAGCTTGCCCGAGGCCTCTGACAGACACCCAGATGTAGAGCCATCTGGTGGTTGAAATAGCAATTGACATACCGGTATTTTCAACTCAATTTAATTTCATACAACCACAGTCAACTCCTGAAATGTCATGTGGTGGAGGTTGGGGGTAGATTTATGCAAATCCTAAAGTCTTTGAAACCATTTTGAGCCCATACCACGAGGATAACACGAGTGGCTTTCACCAGTCACTAGATGGCGCTATAATAATCTCGGCTAAACACTCGAATCTCGATAGCGAACCTCTTGCAATGAATTCTCAATTCCGCTTGGGTCTGCAACGACTTTGTGATAAGTGTCATTGAAAAGTCGTCTGATGAAAAAAGAAAGGATGGAAATGGATTTGCGACGAACACAGATGTGATTGTACAAAGCGTGTGCGTTGAATGCTAAATCGCACAATGATGACAATCCCAGAATAATGGAATGGTTGGCATTAAAAACCAGGCATTCACGAATTTCGATTCTGATCTATTTATGATGCTTTTATGATTAGGACCAATAAAACGTTTCTAAACTCGTGTCACAATCACCATCAAATTATAATTGGGTATTAAGATGTCATTTGCATTGGAATCAGTCTCGAGCCTGGAATTTGGACATGAACTTAGTTTGGGAGTCCAAAACTACTGTACTATCTATGCTTAATTGACCATTGTTAACGTGCAATTCAACTTTTAGTTACTATTATAAGATTGTGTTTACAGGCAAGTTTGAACTCAGTTTAGATGAAGCACTCTTACACCAAGTCAACAAGATGCGAGTTTATATGACATGTATCGAAACACCCAGAATCCTCCGCTTCATAAAATGCAGCACGCATTCAGGGTGTGTGGTCGATCTGCTCTTGCTAAAGCCAGATTCTTCATATTTTCCCCATATGTAAGTTTGCAATGTGACAGTGGTGTCAGATTTTAGGGTTGGGAAGCTTCGCTGCATCTGGTTTTAGACGTCCCACAAACACACGTGCTCATACCAAGGTTAAACCGTTTACATGTTACTTGCAGTTTCTTAACTTCTTGGCTCGAGCTGCCCTGAATGAAACAAGCCCCTTACAGCTGTACAATTTCTCAAATAAGTACACTCAAGTAAATGTATGCAAAACAGGTATGCCCGCATGATAGACAGGATATGACTGAAAGTCTGCGTTACAGACACACCTGGCGGTCGCCATTTTCGGTTTTTTCGTCGCCCATTTTCAGTCCAGATTTAATCGGCTTAAATGCGCGCATGCGGCACTGAACCGTTTCAATCGCGTTTTGCATTCTCCTTTCATGTACATATCATTATTCCAGTCTAATGGATCCTTAGTTTAACAATCGAAGTACGGAGCGCATGTCAAAAGGGGGCACGGCAAGAGGAAGAAAGGGACGCAGACGAAACGGAAAGATTTGCGCTTGATTTCGAATGAAATTGCTAATTAAATTCGAGTAACAATTAACCCCAATTGCCCGAGGTCACGACTGCTTGCCAGCGAATTGGCCCGGTGACCTACCGTCCATGGCAACGAGGAGGTGGAAGGTGAGTTTTGACGATTATCTCACCATTCAGATAACCCGATGAGGGAAATAATGTAGAAACGCGCATCACACGTGGCATATGGAGGTTTCATTATACGAATTTTCACGTGTATAACTAATTCATACCACCATGACAAATCAAAACACTAACATTCTAGAGTCCTTCGATTTCTTGGCAAAACCAAAGTAGACAAAAGTAGCTGGCAGGCTAAGTCGCAGGCTGGCAGTGATTGCCTGGTGCATGGTTAGGGGCAGTTAACTCATAAATTGTATTGTTATAGTAGAAATACGAGCTGATGGAACTGAAGGACAGCCAATCAGAGAGGCGTCGCTTACCGATTAGGGATTCCTGGTTTTTAGTTGTTAAAAGGAAAATGGCTGACGCCTCGAGCTGAAGCGCCTCCAAATTTTTTTTTTTTTTTGAGCTCCTTCCTCTCACCAGTGGCGCTGTATGCGAAATACTAGACATAGTCAATCGCAAACTGGCGATTGGATTGTATTGGTCGGGGCTTTCAGCCCAGTTCCATCACTTCGTGGTTCTACTATAGATTAAATGGATAATTTCCAAGAGCTCCATGTAGGGCAGGCTGGCATTCTCATCTGCCAGACAAGTAGTGCGTGTTGGAATGTAGATATATTATTTTGCGCACATTTGGAAAGGTATATATGCCACTTTTTCAATATCTATGGTGGAGCAGGACATTTCCAAAATGAGCCAAATTTTTCACCCTTGCAAGACTACGTGCGTTGGGATCCAGTTTCGAGTTAGCTTTCAAAAAATCATGCCCAATCAGTTTCAACGTTATTACGAGATAAGTAAATATGAAATTTGGTGGAAGTTTAACGATATCTCGAGGGAATCGCGCTTAGTTCACGAAAAGATGCAACCATTACCGAATAAATTGCAGCGATGCACTACTAGAAAGTAATTACCGCGAGACTATGAACAAAGCCAGATACGTTTATAATATGGCCTGGTTAGTCGTACGGTTATTTCAAATTAGACGAGTGGGTGGATTTTTCGTAATTTAATAGCGTTCGCCAAATAAAATTATTAAAGGGGAAGATGCCAGTTGTACGGGCTTAATGATCCAGGCCTCCATCTGTTCCATTTCTGATCGTCATTCGTTTGCTTAATTTTGATTTGTGATTGACACTGGGATTGGAGGGAGTGGTCCACATGTGCGTATCTGCTGATTAAACAGCCTCATCACGTGACCCAGACGAGTGTACCATATGTCACGCACGTCGTAATGCGATGTTAAAAGGCGTCCAACCTGCCTATTGTGCCAGAGAACATATTCGATCGATACCGTAGCCGAATGCGAGGCCCGAAGGGACAGCTTCATTTTTATCCAACGCATTCAAACATTGATTCTCGGATGTAGAACCACACTCGCTGCGCCATGTAAACAGCATTGCACCAAGCTGGAGCATCATACCCGTTTCAAATCCCCAGACCATCTACATTCAAACGAGGGCAGTCCGAAATTATGTGACCCAATGTGTTCAATTTAAAACACCTCCAACGGTTTTCAGCAGGACGTATGCTTAATCGAACTTGTTGTGATCATGGAAGAAATCTTGCTTTTCGAAACGCCCTTAAAAGCAGTACATATTATAGGCCCATATCTACAATAATTATATTTAAAAAGTGTGTTAACAGCCATTGTTATGCTAGAGGCCGCCAACTTGTTTTTGTTGGGAAGGAGAGGACAAAATCACCGAGCGTGGAAATGATTGACGTGAAAAAGGGCGCAGAAAATAAAATACTGCCAAGAAATCAATCAATAACAAACGTAGATCTGTCCATATGTGCGCGAAATGCCATTTCTAAAGCGACGAACTTGTATTGTGAACAGCTAAGGAGTTTTGAGAGAGGAAAAGAAGCGCCGTTGTCAAAGTGGAGATGAAATCATAATTTCCTTGCCGCAAACTGGAGTAAAAAATCAAAAGAACTGATAAAAACAAGACATAACCAATGTAGACAAATTAAAGATGAATAAATTAATCTCATCAGT
Source organism: Cylindroiulus punctatus (assembly GCA_034695085.1). Taxonomy (NCBI): domain Eukaryota; kingdom Metazoa; phylum Arthropoda; class Diplopoda; order Julida; family Julidae; genus Cylindroiulus; species Cylindroiulus punctatus. The sequence goes on from JAQFYZ010000313.1 coordinate 40,315, forward strand.
ATTGCTTTCGCATGCAGCATAATTACACAGGGCTATTAACCACAATGTCATTTTCGATTACAGTGAATAATTACTAAGTCGCCAGTTTTTATCTTTTTTTTGAAACGTTGTTCCTTATAACGAACAGTTTTTCAACATTATTTTTCATAATGTCAATAGGACTTGATGATCAGCCTGTATTTCGTCAAAAACATGTGCCCAAAAGTTGCTGTTTTGTACAGGCTTCTTAACTGCACACGCACAGCGTGGTATTTCTGCATGCAGTACTATACATTTGTACAAACACAAAATCAAAGGGACGAAATGACGTTGTTATGACGTCTGGTAACCTATATTTTCTTTATCACAATATTTCATGTCACGAGCTGTAAATACAGCTTTAGATTGCTTCATTCGAAACGTACCAGCAGTGCTTTAATGTCCCGGCAATGTTTCTTGGAAATAAATTGCTTTGAAATCTAAAATATAAATTTGACACTAAGGTTTTTCCTGACACTAACGTCTATCTCTCTTCACCACATTACCAAGAAGTTATTGTCATGAACTCATTTCTGTTTGAAACGATTTTACGATTTTGAGAGCCTGCATTTTGAATAAATTTTGTTACGAATTTTGGCGCAACGCACGCTGTATAAGTCGTGCAAAAACGCGTGGGGAAAATGTAAATGTCTTCTTAATTCAATTTATGCGAATAAAACAAAACCAGACATAAACAGTGAACGAAACCAGCACACGAATGCATCTTAACCAATGTGCATCACCATCAATGTCATAATCTTGAGAGAATAAAAACTACTGAAAATGGCAATAGAGCGTCACAAAATCAATTTGGGGATGGACTTTTGGTGGTTAATTATCCTTAATTTCCAACCAGCATTGTTTCAAATTGCCAAATCCATACTAACCATGCCAGCGAGCAATAAGTGCTGTTTTCCCTTATTTTCAGGCACCTGGCACTTTGCCACAACAGTAAAACTTTCGTTAAATTTTCATGCATTTTAGGCATGCGCACAAGTTTATGACTACTCTTGCTAGAATTTGTAAAGTAGACGTGCAGTGTGGACGATTCGGTATACATGTACATGAAAATAACAAAATCAATTCTACCAAGGATAATTGAGCAACTGAATGCAAAGTACAACACGAAGAACGAAAATTCCACGTTAGAAAGCACACCAGCAATTGGGGTACCTACACATATGTACCATAATAAAGAAATATAACACAACAATATAAGCTACAGAAAGGTCACCGAGTGAAGGAAAGAAAGCTTTAACTGGAAAAAAAAACCTGAACACTCAAGATATGTTGTCCCCTCTTACAGTAATACAGGACTGTAATAATGCAGGAATAATTCAGATACGAAACAACTGCTAGGTCATAATAGGATGCTGGTTTTCACAATTACAGTTTATTGCCATGAAGTGAGCACTGGCATCCCACTGTCTTTAGCAGAACTAGTATCTAATGCACACGTAGCTGACAGAAGGAATGGCCACGGACCAGTAATATCGATGACAGTAAATTAAATTGCCTATTTCAGTAAATGCATTTAACACTGCGTCACTGTCCATTCTGGCATTACAATTGACTTAACTGCCACCGTATTGCTAATTTGCCTGGGACGGCTTAGCAAAGCCAAACAACGAGGGGTCAGTAATTGCACAATGAAAATAAAATTAGGTTTCTATTCTAAACAACTGAAAAGGTCGATGTCAAGAAACATTCTACCGCCTTCTTTCACAGGCAAAAATGTTTTGCACACTGGATTTAAGATCATGATAAAGTAGTGAATTGGGTTTATTATACAGTATTCAGTACATGCCTGTTGCAAGACCTGGACTAGATTAGTAAAATGGCAATCTTTGGGAGTTTATTGGTGGCGCCACCGATTCCATTCCACTCAACTTTGATAAGAGGAAACCACAAAGGAAAGAATCTCGTAAAAATCTAGGGATTCCAAAAGGGACCAATGTATATTGATTGGTCAGATGCTGATCTGGGCATGGGAATATTCGCCACCATCAACTCGAACGTTCTGGAAAAAAAATCCTTTACTGACCGATGCTTATTATTCCCAGCATGCTATTTCTGCCATCGACTTTCTTGTCAACGACGCGCCAGAATAAAACGATGTCCGAGAACTGGAACTGGACACTGGCCAAGAAGGAGGAAAAAACTCGGCATTTACCCAGAATGGCACCATTTGCAGAGAAAACGTGGACGAATCTAATTTTCCCTGTTGTAAAGTCATTCGTTACACTTAACTTTACTCACGTATGTTGTATTTGGAGTCGAGCTATAACGTCAGCTATATGACATCATGACCAGTGGTCAGGGGAAATGGAGCATCAAGAAGCAATGTCATCTGAAATAGCACCACTAATTTATATTAGCCTTCGAAAAGTGCCCTGTGTCATAGAAATTGTGGTGAAAGAAGGAAGGAGAATCCATTTCTACTCAAATTGGTATACAGCTTTGTGGTCAACGGAGCATTTGGGTAATAAACGAGGCCTTTAAGCTATTTAGGCTTCTAAATTATTGGATATAGTTAATACCCATACATGCCCTGCTCCAAATGTGCAGAAAGTGTATATTTCAACCCTTGTTTACTTTAACTCACTTAGTTTATCCAATTCTTATCCTTCGTTTTTTCTCTTGAATTCTTTCAGTTTTCCTTAATTTTGCTGAATCTGAACTAACCTATAAACGTATTTTATTATTTAGCTGACATCCCCCAGGCAATGATTGCCACGAGCCATTAGGAGAAGCCAACTTTCTCTTGGTGTCAATGGAGGAGCTCTGCATGCACAATGTACATCAAAACCAAATCTTTGACTATCAATATAATAATATAGGCTTTCAGCCCGCCAAAATATGAAATTTCTAGACTTCTCTCTGTACACTAATAAGAAAACAGAATATCTTGTTCTGAAATGATTTGACACGAAGTAACGATTTAAAGTTAATTTGCAATACAAAATAAACCTTTATATATATAGTCCAATAAACTTTCCTGCTTTGCCTAAAAAAACTGCGATAAATCTGTGCTTCATTTATACGAGGGTGCATGAATTCAATCAGGTTTATGGCATAATTTGTAAAATTCCACTGCAGTTGGATGAGGTATTAACATTCGCAACGATGCGAGCATAACGATTACAGCCCTGACAAGATTTCTGTAGCTCTCACATTTATGCATATGCATTTAAACCGGCTGAATACGACAAATCATACAGAAAATTATATAGATTCATCGATGATAACTGCTGCACAATTTCCCCGTCGTTCCATATCATCCTCCATGATCAGTGCAATCGGAAAAGGCTAGAATCAATAAATGTTCCCTGCAGCGTTTAAGGGTAGAGTTGGGTTGGGTTGGAAATGTTTCCCTCCGAGTTCACGATTTTTATTGATTTCAGGCACCATAAACACCCAGACGAATATGGACCTTATGTACATTGGATGGTTTCCCTCCAGTCTGAGCTGCAGATAATCGTCAATAATTGATACCAGTTATAGATTGCTGCTGTTTGTGGTTTTAGCCACTTGTTGTTTGCGAGTGTTTTATCATCCCAGCTGGGACAAAGTATCTGTAATAGCATGGCTTTGATGCCGGGCTATTTCTCAGCGTAGTTGGTTGCGGCTTACAGTGGCTTATCCATATCGACAAATGCATAAAAATAAATATCGCTTTTATAGCTGGAGGTGCCAATATAATAGCCAGGGTAGTGCTGGCTAAGGTAGAGTCCATGTAGACAAAGAAAACGCGGCGAAAAGATGACCAACAGTGAAAATTTGCAGGTTGGATGGTTGGATGAATCACTGGCATAGAAATCACTATGGACAAGCTTTTAGAAAATCCACGTTGACAACTGGAGCTAGCTGTCTTTCAGACGTTTTTTCCCTGACAGTCTTTTGCGGTGCCAAGCATAGGTGCTTTGGCTTATTAGCATTCGGTTGAAGGATCTAGGACTAACGGCATGACACAGGGATATCCAAGAAGGATTTCCTAAAGTGAGTGCCAAATGCAATGGCCATGAGTGCAGTGTACGATAGGATCTGCTTGTACACCACAAATCATCTCAACACTGATTTTCACTACTGACCATTCTACATGAGTGCGTGTGTTCCAAACCTAATCTATCAGCTGAATCTCTCTAATTGGTTATAGCTCAGTTTCTTCTTTCCTTGGACTATAGGCATGCTTAATTATGAATGGAGGACGACCATATCGAGCCAAGTGCAGGAAGGCACCACAACATGGCACATGGCCATTTCGAGCAGGCGACATATATTTTACGTTTAAACTTGACAATTTTAGAAAATAATGCAAACTAAAGTATAGGAAATTATAAAAATGCATGTCCATGGTAACATAGTCATACAGGTAATCGCTAAATAAAAAAAGCTGGCGGCTTCAAACAACTTCCCTACCTACTACTTAGCATTTGTGAAATTGGGGATGGGAACGAAATGTTAACAGCTCACCAGGTGTGTTGCAACAAATTTTGATGAAGATTTGCGTGTGCCAACCAGTGGTTAGTAAAGTTACTCCATATCAATATGGGCCTGCCACAGCTGCCCCAATCTATTCCAATACTTGGCTTTATACACTCGAAAGAAAAGCGAATTTCTCTTGTTCACGTGAAATTCCTCGAATTGTTACAAGTTTCGGTTTCTCCCCCCAACATGCACTTTACCGTGAAAATGGGGGACCATTTCTAAAACAAACGATCTGACATTCCAGCATTAAATTGGCACCCCTGCACACAATAAGAGGAAACTATTTGGCAATTTGTAATTTTTCTTTTGTTTGGAGCAAGCTGCAACTCGACTTTCTTGAGGAGAGAAAAATGTGGAGACGAATGGCTTAATACAACCCGCAACGGGGGTGTGGAAAATGATTAAATTAAACTTTGAATAAATTACTTGTATGTGACGTAAGAAGTTGGTGTCATTATAAATTTGCCTGGGTATCTTCGGTTATTTAACGCACCATTACGCGCCTGTAGCACAATGTCTGCTCGGGGCCATCATGACGTTATGTAAGTCACGTGGAAATTAAGAACTATGAAAAATCAATATTCTACCAAATCTCAAGACATTGCCTTTGCAAAGCTTTATTGCTTACATAAACCATGGCAGGTGCATAAACTGTGAGTAGCCGGTGTCACAGTTTGTCCTTCCATAAATAACTCTACAAAACGTTTCTTCAACCTTAAGCCTAACAGATCCCTTTGCAATCCTTCAATTAGAAGTTTAGTCTCTCAACATTGTAGTCTTCCAGATGGTAGAACAAGCACTAAGACGCTTAACCGTAAATGCGATTCCGTGTAAACCCGAAGACCAAAAGATCATTTGAAGTACAATTGTACATGTATACTGTAATACATGTCTAAACTATGTCCAAGGCTGCAGAGTGGACTAGAAAAGGTCTAGAAGCTATAGGGCATTAGGCAGCACAAGTTTGACAGTCCTCGAGCTCATGAAACCTTTCTATAACGACCACTCACTATATAGCAAGTTAGCAACTGGAAGGTTTCCTTATAAACGAATGATCAAAATTCCATCAGAGAACGCTCAAAACATTAACGAGGCAATTCCAGAAGTATTGATGCGCTGCACGGTGAGTAAAAAACGCCAAAATAATAAAAAAAGATGTATTTATAGCTAGTGTTTCTATATTTCGTCCAATGTTTGTATACTGGGATGTGACGAACAAAAGAGGGGGGGATTGTAAAATTCGGACGACCAAAGTATGGATCATGACATAGCTATACCATAAAGATATAAATGAAACACTGATGAAGCCTGATTGCCTTATGGATTTGTTATCCATGCGTTTTTTAACTTCATCACAAACACGTACCGGATGCAGCCCTGTAGAATTAGCTAGAAATATTACCAGTGCACAGATTTGAAAGATTTGAAAGACGTTCAAGTTTTCATTTTTACACAACACGCAGTATCAAAATGTGGAAAGTCGAACTAGGCTCGAGCAACAACATAAAACATGTTTCCTCGGCAGAAGCCATCATTCTCACGATTTAGTATGTTTCTTTTATTAGCATCTTCATGTGAATTTGCAGCTTCCAGCGCCAGCGGATAAGACTGCCGGAATGCCTATCGGTACGTACATGTATTTCTATGATATGGTGGGTAAACATGGAGGAGGCAGTCCATTTCCGCTTCAGTTTCCTGCAGAAGCAGTCCATAAAGTGTGGCGTCTGAAGGAAACAGGGAGTGGCGCGTGAGCCTCGTAAAAAGGCAGTAAGCGATAACCTTATGAAATATGTAACTTTTCATCGATTTTTGGCCTTTTTTCTGGGCAGTTCAATGGTCCTGGCCATAGGCTACTTTCGTCCATCGAATGCTACTCAACTCGGTAGGGATTATTTTATTGTCCGTCTATGGCCGAGCCTCGTATGGGGCAATATAGCCAGAGAAAATCTTTAATAAGCCGCATTTCCATGGCGACCGAAGAAAAACAAAGGCGATTTGCTCGGGACATTACACACGCGATATATACATTGGCCGGAGCACAAATTCAGAAACAACACGAATTCGCTTATTTGAAACATTCCGAAAAAAAGATGCTTCTTTTGGAACCGAAATGATCCCAACTGCAGTCAAGGGTACGACAGTTATCACGCATGACATAAGCGTGCAGCATTACTTATTGTCAATGTAAAAAACCAAATCTTCACCTTGTCGTCGTGTTCATATCATGTGCAACGTCCCTCGTGGATCTTACTTAATTTTGTCTCGCGAGGCCTTTAAAACGGAAGTAGAGCATCCGGATGTCGTTCGGAGGATTTCCTTACACCGACATTGAAACGCTGATGGTCGATAAGGTTTCTTTAGCTCATATCGAAATTTTCGCTGGATTTTTTAAGGGCAAAGTTAATAGTCAAGGGCACTCGCACTGTTTTTTTAGTCAGCGCTTAAATTTGAGTTCATCATATCATATAGCATTTCCTTCCTGCGTTTTAAAACTACCGTATATCACATCTATTCATCCCGATGATGGTTATAGAGCCATAAAATCTAGTACAACGTAATGAAAAATGTTGGAAGAATATTAGTAGGTAGTCTTAAATGTGGCAAGCTCAGAAAAATACGTTTTTATAATACCTCCACTTCGTGCAATGGCCTATAGACACCACCTTTATCTTTCATGACTTATCTTTTGGTTCAATGGGAGGTACCAGCAGGCGGCGCTGTAACCGCTGGAATCGAAAATGACGTCTATACATGCAAGGAAAAGCGCAATGCATTTCCAAATTGCATGTAAACACTCATTGGCAATTTGGTCACATGATCTCAGTGGCGGGTTTTCATTATGTATATTTCGATTCCACATTTGAGACACTCCGTGTTAACCAAATACATGAAACTCGAATTTTAGGAAGCTTCCAAAATGTCCTTGTAAATACATGTATTTGCAAAAAATTTTGGCCTTCATGACCACCCTACATGTATTATTTGTCACGTCACTAACAAAAAAAATTATTACTAAGCAAACTTCGCTGTTTGAAAATACATGTATGCTTCAGCTAACAACTCAAGTTCTTTTTTTTCTTAAAAAATGTTACTGATTCAATAAATCAAAGCCATCATAATTTCTGATTCAAGCATAGAAACAACAGGAGGGAATGCGATTTTGCAATCCTGTATGAGGACCATTTCTTGTACGGTGACTTTTTACAAGCCAGCAACGACTTTAATACGGGGTGAGCACGTTTACATGCATTCGCTCATCCTTTCAAAATGGCCACAGATATGGAATGATCATGCTCGTGTTCGCCTCCATTTCAGGGAGTTCATTATACGATGTAATATTACAAGAGGGTGGTATTAGTTGCAGCTACAATACCACACCCATCAATAAAACGGCCAAAAATAGCCGCAGCATTCCGAGTTTAATTAATCTAAAATATCAATCGGCAGAGTAAGCCTGTAAGCCTGTTTGTTTTCCGTTATTTCAGCATCAGTCGTTTCCGTTAAATGGCCGGAAGAGGCATTTTCACCATGGCGCAGACCTAATTCCCATTTTGCAACCATTTGATTTTTCAGTCAATTTGGCAGCGTGCTCCAGTGCAAGGCGCAGATGCCAGCAGTGATTGCCGTCAAATTGGGGTAGCCTAGAGCGTCTAATTAAAATCGATTTTTATTTAGCATCGATTCGTAAATTAAAGGTAACAATGACAGATTTGCACGCGGAAACGCCTGATTTATTAATTAGCTTGTTGGCAGCAGAATTTTGCCTTCATTTTTCAAAGCCTCTTATGTTTGATGTTTGACTCGGGCTTCCAATTCTTTAGGTAAGTGTTCATAACTTCGGCTTATCATTGTCGCCAATCGTGTAATGTGATGAGAAAAGCGTGCCTGACCCACGTTGATTGTACGATCAAATGATGTTATTGGTGTGCTCGTAAATTCAACCATATGGAACCGTGGCACTCATCGGTTGTTCTGACCTTGTTGAACTCACCACCCTCACCGTAACGATACAGTCCTCCTATGTTGATGTACAATTTTTAATGACTACTATAGCCCTTCCAACAAAAGCAGAAACCGAGCTACAACAAATGAGTTGGATGCAGTTTATAGATTTGATCTTCTTGCATAGAGAATGAAAACACCTGAAGTCAAAAACATGGCTGGAATGATTTGCATAATTGGCGAAAATGGCTTGACAAGATGAACTGCAAACTTTGCATTCTAGTGGTCCATTTAAACACTCTAGTTTCTTGCTTCGTTGGTCGGAGAAAAGTACAAAATCCATGTTACTTGGTTGAGTTTCCAAGTTGAATTTGGTCATACATGGAGTTATGTATGCGTAAGTTATTTATGATCATTACGACCACGTATGGTCTGATATGGAAATCCCCATTTAAGGGAACTTTAATTACGCCACATGACCACATGTAAAAAATGTTTCACCTGACTTAATCCAATGTGTTTTTAAATAATGCCATATTCATGGCACCATTTATGGCGTCTAACATCTATCGCACCCTGAATATCGAGGGGGCAACCACTCTTGATATTTGTGTACACAGGAATTCAAAAGGAATGGGAATTCACAGGAATTCTCAAG
>JAQFYZ010000314.1:0-49332 GCA_034695085.1 Cylindroiulus punctatus
GAAAGCTATCAATAAGCGGAATCCCTCTGACTGGCTGTCAGAATTTGTCATTTCTCGTTGAGCCGACTATAGCTAAGCTATATATGGCCCTGGTGTCATTTTCTGTGACGAATTTCATTCATTTGGGCCACATGATTATGTCACGTTTTGATAAAAGAAGTTCAGACTTGTACTGCTGTTCTTGCGGTGCCACGATAACTTTGAGCAATTTTTGTCGTTTATTAGCTCTGAATCAACAGTTTGCTTGCTCTTCGGTGGCTTACCAGGACATGTCCAATGTGTGATATCTTGATCGATAAAAACCTAACCTAGGCCCCAATTATCTATTTTTAGCGCTGCTGTTGATATCGATTCAACTCAGTTAGGCATTTTTCGGAATATCAAATGAGATGCAGACTATGCATGACTATGACTGTCCCAAATGATAGCAGGATGTGTGCAACCTGGGTTGATGATTAAACTCTTTGGGAAACTCAGAATTTTGCATCATCCGTGAGACATGTTGGGGTTTTTTAGCAACTGTGATTCAAACGAAGTTTCGGTGTTTCGTATTTGTATTGATTTTGTTCTGTCAGCCCTTTCCAGCTTCCCTTTGTTACCCCAGGCACTTGGTGCACATTCAACCCTTCTTGATTAAATGGGTTTGGTCTTTTTCGCCTCCCCCGGTAGATGCGTCTGTCAAGAGCTTTGCTGTGGTTGTGACCCTCCTCTGAATGCAATTATATCCATTATCATTTGCACTAAATTATGCTGGGCCTGTGCTCGGCGATGATAGATTGCCTTGTTCCAATCTGGAGATATACTGTGTAACCATTCCCCTGGACGCTTAATTAATTATGACAGCTCTTTGTATTGGGGGGATGGCAGGGCCAACATGATTATGTAGAGTGAATCAAATCTTATTTGGTTACTTTCCCCCAATATCCTGCTGACGTGATCTGGTTGTGTCGCAATTGATCCCTGCGAAATATCTCGTTGAATTAGACCGTGTAAAAGGAACAAAAAACAGTCCAGCTTATCAATACCGATGATCAAAACTAACAGTTTCGGACTACAGTTGCAGGAAGCTTCCTGTTTTGAGCTGCACTAGTGATTGGTTAAAATTGTCGCATTGCTCGATGACGTTCAATTTGAGGAAGGCGTTGGTCCGACCATGGTGGCCAGGATTATTAGATGTATGAAAAGAAAGTTATTTGATCAGTGCCAAGGTATATCTGAAGCACGCATAATCTAATCTAATCTAATGTTAGTTTTTCACTGAAATTGGATGTTAAATTAAATTTTTAATTCAACTTATCTCTGGGTCTTCTGTTACATTTAATAAGTCGCTGTGCTGCAATATTATAATACTGAGGATGCTGAACATATTTTGATTTTGCTTTTCTAGACGTGCAGCTAACGTCTGTATTTCGGTTATCTTTGCCCCACTTGGACTATCATATAAACCGAGTTGAGACTTTTCAAATACACGTACAGTGTACTTCATGCATTGGCTTATGGAATGACAGTCTGAGCTGCTCTGTTGCAAAATCCCCCTAAAAACCTAATTTTATTGATGGTCGCCTGACACTCATGTTGCAGTATCCATAGAAACTAGCAAAGAATGGTCATTTGGTGATAGGCCATCACATGGAAAACGAATGAACACATTGTTTTCAGCAGACTTCTTTTCAGTAATCATCCATAAGGGTGTAGCTCGATGGAAATTCTTCCTAGAGTACGAGCCACATTAGCGAAATGATACTTTTTCCCCAGCTCCCCCACTACTTTTGATTTGTGAACGATTATTTCATTTCATTCGGCATGCGGTTAGTCGAGGAAATCATCAATCTCTGGATGAGTTATGCTGAGATGAGGGGAAATCAAGGTCTGAAGATGACTTCAATGCAGGGAAGCAATGAGTTCAATGCAATGAAGCAATGCAGTTTTTAAGGCATTACCTACTGTGCTAGATTACATCTGCAAAATTGACTTTTTGATCTGCGTGGCACTATAAAGAGACATTGAAACGGTCTATAAGATATAAGTTTTTATTATGTAAAACATTTCCCTGGAGTACTACAAACCACTGCTCAATTTATTTAGGCATATTTCTCTAGCTATCACAAAATGTCATCCACTGACTGCCGAGTGGTAGAAACATTTTCAAAACGCGTGCAGTGCTCTCCGACTACTATAAATGCTAACTTATATTAGTCACTCTTGTTTCCTTTTGTTTTTATGAATGCTCAATCATGTAACACTTGCCTATCTTAACAACTTTTTTCTTTGCAGGCATAATGGTCATTTTAGCACATGATTGGCAGGATGTGACTAGAGCGACTGGTGCTAATGTGTATGTTTCAAAAAGTCGGAAGAAAATTTGAAGATTTGGAACGAAGCTCTTGAAACACAAATATGCGGGTCATATTGCTTCTCAATTGGCCTGGATTTAGCCTCGGTAGATTTTAGCCATCCATGCTTTGAAGCCAGTTGGTTCCCAGTAAGTATGTTGACATAATTATGCTCTTAGTGGTATATGGAATTCAATAATTTCGTAACATTTGGTCATTGCATGAATAACAATGTTAAAAAGTCCTCGTTACGGACGGTTTGTAATTTCCTCTAATCATCAGCCATGGCCTTTTTTCAATCGTTCTCAATTTAAAAAAAAAAAATCACAATTTCAGACGTTCTTCTATATCAAAAAGAAGAGATGGGAAATTGCTTTTGTCCCAAAACTCCAAGTGATGATGCCACACCAGCATTAACCAAAGATCCCATTTTGGACACTACACACGGTGAAGGTGCCATTGCTAGATATACACGTTCCCCAAATGGTCAGGTTGTCCATGTTGATGTTGTGAGAAGTGCCCTGCCTTGTGAGTATTTTCACTCACGTCTGCATCTCGTTGCATTTAAAAGCTTTCTATGCCATCGCCTATCAGTCTTTTTATTTTATGCTTGCTTATACATGTTTTGTGCTTTTTTACTTAATGCAGCCATATTTAGGAATAGATTTCAGTATTATGGTAAGAAATTTATGAAGCTATTATTGGCATTTTAATCATTGTTGTTGCTTTGTATCTTTGTGGAAAAAGTGAAATAAGCTATGCATATTTGAACTCATCCAAGGGCCTTATATAAATTATTGTCATATGACAATGTACAGCACTGTGATTATAATTCAGTGTATCTTTAGATTGACTTAATGTTTTCATATATGTGCACCGAACGTTAAAAAAATGAATGTGGTTCAATTAATTGTTTCTCACTGTTATTTGCTATTTTCATTTCGAAATATATTTCAAATTTACTTGTAAATATTAAAACGCAGTACCTGGACCAATACGGTGTAATGAGTTCAGATAATTTTGACAATACATGTCCATTGTTTAGTCCAGTTTGCTAGGATATTTAACTCTAATTTGAGGTTTTTGGCTTTGTCTTATATTAGTTGTGATTTACCTCTTTATGATTCTAATTTTTCAGGTGGTACTTGTAACAGCATTGTTGTTGCAATGTACAATTACGATGGGAATGAAGTAAATGATTTGCACTTCCAGAAAGGGGATCGTTTGCTGGTGTTAAATGATAGGTAAGATGAATCTTTTAAGGCTGGCGGTACATCCAAGCTAACAAATGCTGACTGTTGGACACTAACCAGACACTAGCATTTGCCAGTTGAGACTTGAGTTTGCTTGGTTTGCAGCCTGCCGTAACGTGAATACCTATGGAGATATATGGATTGAGTTTCGTGACTCGGCAATGTTTTCATAATTTCAGCGATCGAGATTGGTGGATTGCGAAACATTTAACGAATCACCAAGAAGGATACATTCCTAGAAATTATGTTGCTGAAGAACGGACAATACGCAGTGAAGAGTATGTTGGTCATGTTGAATTTTTCTGTTTATGGAATAAGTCTGTGTAGTATGCTTCATGTTGACCGTTAATTTTTATAGTTGGTTCTTTGAGAATATACTGAGGAAGGACGCTGAGAAAGTTCTGCTGCAACACGATAATCCTAGAGGTTCTTTTCTTATCCGAAACAGCGAACAAGCCTCCTGTGAGTTCAGAGTCAAAAATTCAGTACATGTCAGTCTATCTAATTTTGAAAAGCTCTTAATTGAAATTCTTCTTCCAACAGCTGGTGGATTTTCACTTTCGATTAAGGACTATGAGCAGGCTCGTGGTTATCATGTGAAACATTATAAAATCAAGTGCCTAGACAATGGTGGCTATTATATTACTACGAAACACACTTTTCAAACGCTCCAGGATCTTGTTACAATGTATTCAGGTAAATAACAACACGATAATGTATTAGAAATCGTGCCAAATGTCTACTTACAATTATTGTAGGTTGCATTTTCAGTAATCCATATGCCGACTTCTGAAAGTAAATGTCTTTCTTTGTGTTTTACAATCATGTTTAATTTTTTTGTCAGCGCACTCCAATGGGTTATGCCACAAGTTAGTACTTGCTTGCCCCAAACCTCCGCCACATGTATGGGACTTGTCTCCAGAAACTCGTGATCAATGGGAAATTGATCCTAGCGAGTTGCAATTTATAAAAAGTCTTGGTAGTGGTAATTTTGGAGAAGTGTGGTATGGTTAGTAGTAATTTTATTCTTTTGCAAATTTATTCCATGACTTCCAGTGTAGTGATGTATGATTGAAAAAGTGAATTAATATATTTAAAAACAGGTAAATGGAAAATGACACGAGATGTCGCCATTAAGAGTTTGAAGCCAGGCACTATGTCTTCGGAAGCATTCTTGGCGGAAGCTGCCATAATGAAAACTTTCCGACACCATAAACTAGTCTCACTATATGCTGTGTGTTCCCGTAATGAACCATTTCATATAGTAACGGAATATATGTGTAATGGTAGTCTACTGGATTACCTGAGAAATGGCGCTGGAAAGAATTTGACAATAGCTCAGCTTATTGATATGGCTGCTCAGGTAATGCAAATTAAGCAATTGCAATTCAACTTTTATTCGATTAAAAGTTTTAACTTTAGACCAATATCTCAGAATATATTGGCCACCTATTCAGAAACAGCAATTTACCAACCTTGTTATATAATGTCTTTGGTTGCACCCAGAAGGTGCATTCTAAAATAACAATAGATTTTATCATAAACTTGAAAGTGTAACAAGTTTGTTAGCTCAATGGTGCCGAATTCTTATGCAAACTATTTTTAAAACAGATTGGAGAAGGAATGATGAATTTGGAGCTCAAGCAACTAGTTCATCGTGATCTGGCGGCACGAAATATTTTAGTCGGTGAAAATAACTGTGTGAAAATAGCAGACTTTGGCTTGGCAAGAGTGATTGAAGACTCTGAATACACTGCTCGGCAAGGAGCAAAGTTTCCGGTGAAGTGGACTGCCCCAGAAGCAGTATTATATGGGAGCTTCACAATTAAGTCAGATGTTTGGTCCTATGCAGTTTTATTAATGGAGCTAGTAACGCATGGACAAGTGCCTTATCCAGGCGAGTATTTTAGACTTTTTTCGAGAAAGGTTTGCTCCGATTTTATAATCTTCATTTTAAAATTCATAATTGTTTTAGGTATGAATAATCGGGAGGTAATAGAACAAGTGGAAAATGGATACAGAATGCCAAAGCCAAATAACGTGGAATGCCCTGATGCCATGTATGAAATCATGTTAGAGTGTTGGGATACGAATCCAAATCGTCGACCGACATTTGATTACTTGTACACCTTTTTTAATGACTTCCAAATCGCTTCGGAGCCACGATATAGGGATACTGATGGTTTCGAAACTCTGCCACTTCAAGGTTTCCGGTGAGTTTGCTTTGTTATTGACTTTTGTGCCAATCTGGCTATTTCTCTGCGGAAGTGCTGATCAGCAGTCTCGCTGTTGCTGTTGCATTCGTGTTCGGTGCTTGAGTGTGAGCGGGATAAAACATTCCAAGATCATTTTGCAAGTAGTCGCCCCTTTTTAACTATTGCAATACAAATCTTAATTAGCCTGACAACGAATTATTATGTGTGGGCATGTATTAAGACCAAAGGAAGTTTTTATAAAACCTATACATTCCTAGTCATTAAAATGAAATGTGGGTGTTGAAGATGAAACACTGATAAAACGTCTTGTTTAATTTCACCATGGAAATTATCACTTGACTATCACTACATTTCTAAATACCTCAGAACACTGGCCGAAACACAAACAATGCTTTAAGAGTAAGGATAGAGATGCATAAATGTAGACGGTCAAGTAAATATGGTAATCTGTTAAACGTTAATCTGGAAATGATAAACAATTTCAACTTAATGATATTTCCTGATGTCCTCCAGAAGGGTGGTGCTGCTTGCCAAAATTATGCAACAGTTTTAAATACAATATTAGGGGCACTCGGACAAGGCTAATTATATCACCAAACTGTGATGGCTTTGTCATACTTTTGGGAGACTCATTCGGAATCCATGTTGGATGTCGTGACTTTGGTTTCTATGGTGTTCCATAGCTGCTCCATAGCTGCTTCCAGGCAAACGTGTGGATGGTTTGTCTAAATTAATGCTATGACTATGCTCATTCCTTTCTACTCTTCCGAATAATAACTAGTTATGAAAAAGTGTTAAACTAAAGCTTAATCTTAATTCTAATATTTCTTCTGCTGTTGTTAGACATACATTGTGACAATGTATACTCAGCATTTTTAAACAACTAAAACAGAATTTTGTTGCAACCAAATTAAATACACACACTTATATATGAACTAAAACCTGCAATGCACAGACAAATGTGCCGATGTTCTGGATCAATAAACCTCATCTACCAACCTTCTTAAATATACCAGAATTGTCCTAGTACCTCTACCTTTGTTGCGACATTAGATAGAAATTAAAGTATTCTCATGTAGGATCCGTAAGATGAATCTTACTGTTTGTGACACTTGTTGCATTCCATTTTGTGCACTGCTTGTGATTGTAAGGAAATTCCTTCATCATAATTTACCCTTATTTCAAATGAAACGCATGCATGTATAGGGATGTAACGCCAATAGCATGCTTCCATATTCAATATTCAGAAATGATAAGGAATATATTGTTAAATTTTGGAAGTGACAAAGTGTTTCATTCACAATAATCACACAGATGGGTTACAGAGCATTTGTACTATGTATCCTCAATTAGAATCGATGCTTTTGTATTTTTTATACTTTCTAAAATATTAATTTGAAAACAGTTTTTTAAAACATTGGAAACATGTTGATATGAGTGAAAGTCATATATGCCTGTAATAGCACATATCAGATGCGTTTGAGCAAATCACATTTTATGGGTGATATTACAAGCTTTTCATAACAACATGTTCATTTTCATAGTTATAGGTTTAATAATGTGCTGTTGTATTTTTAGTAGTTTTTGGTTTCTTTTCTGTAGTTATCACAATGACCCTCTGTTGAACTGAAAATCAATTTGAATATTCTGAAAATTGAAACTTGATTTGGCTTCTGATGCCAATGACCAAATTTATCGAAAGGATGACCGGTTGGATAGTTCAGTTACCTATTTCAATTTATCAACTTAATTTCCAAATGACAAATTGTAGAGCAGGCCCCAACACTATTGGCAAATTTCCACTGTTTTGCTGGATTTGCTGCATAATCTACTGGCTTGCATTGCCTCATCCTCCTACTGCCATTGCATTATTACTCTGTACCTACAGTTACTTCTGTTGGATAACTTTATTCATATAGCACCAAATTTTATCCCAAAAACGAACAAAAAAGTAATAGTCTCCTTGCTCTTTTTGTGGAACATATGTTTAGGGTTGAGATGTCAAGTGTCTTTTTTATGTCAGTTTTTTGGTGATAAGCGAAATTGCATTGTATTTTATACCAATTCGACCCCCCATCATTGTGTTATTTAATTTGAAAACATTTTGTACAAATATTGAAAGTTTTAGTGATTTGATAGGTAGTCATGATTTAGTAAACTTGCGTCAATTCTAAGCACAAAGAAAATGCATAGAAGATATGCAAATTAATTATGAAACAGTTTATTAGATAACCAGTTGTCTACTGAAATGCATATTGACAGAACTGTTTTATATCAAATACAACATTGTAAAATAGAAACAAGAATGGACCATGTATCAAGCTTTGCTAGCTCATAGATGATTACCAATATGATAATCATTGAAACGATTTTACTTTTTAATTTTCTGTTATAACCTGCTGCTCATGTTTTCATCACACGTGGTTGAAACGAAACTATGAGAAAAATCACCAAGATGATAACTACAATGTATCTGTAAGAATGTCTAGATCATGTGTAGATCAATTAAATCCAAATTTTGGAAATCTCAAAAATACATAAAAACTCAAAAGTTGGCACACAGTTTCTCTTATCGTCCAGGGAAATTTATATGATTTTCTGTTTTTTAAATTTCTGATAATTTAAAAAAGTTTTGTTTTAATATACGTTTGATTTATTTGACCTGCTCAATACATTAGCATTTCTAGCATACTACCCTTATGCAGTATGCAATTTGGGCAAGTGTTATGTGTTGGTGCATGATGTTTTACCAATTATGCAACTCTACATTAGCATTAGTCTACACGCGCGTATCCTTAAAATGTACGTTCAAATAAATTTTTGACTTCCTGTGCAGTCAAAGCTGGTCACAAATTCGCGTTTACAGTTTATATATTTCATTAAATTATGCCGTTCATTAAATACACAACGTGGTCTTTCTTGAGGTATTTTAAGTTCAAACCAGTTTCTCTTTTCTAGCTACAGCAATTGTCTTTTTGAAGCTTGAAAATCGAAATTGTCTTTGTAAAGATTGAAAAGCAAGTAGAAAGTTTGAAAAATTGCACTTTAATGCCGACTTTCATACAAATAATCAATAATTGATTTTAATCACATTTCATGCTGTATTGTTTCTCGCAAATTTCTTCAAATATGTTGAACATGAGCATGCATGCTTTAAATAAAAAATAGGAACAAACCATAAATTAAAAAAATATGCATCTAAAATCATTTCAATAGAGATGCATGTAAATCAGAAATTATACATTACTGCAATAAACGAAATAAATATTATGGCATGGCTTAATTATTATGTTCAGAATCTTCTGTTTGGTGTTCTGACTTATAAAGCTTAATAGTTGTATATACTGTAGTTGTAAATAGTGAACACTAATAATTTCTGACACATTCACGAAATTAAATAAGTTCGTTGCCCATTCTCTTCAATAGAAATGGAAAAAAACATCAAACAAGATGGAAATTGACCCACTGAATAATTTGACTGATCAGCGTTACAAATGGTAACAAATACAATAAAAATCACTTATGCATTAAGTTTGCCTCCCTATAATTTTATACATTAACTGAAGTTGATGTAAATTGATTTTT
The DNA here is from genome assembly GCA_034695085.1 of Cylindroiulus punctatus. Classification (NCBI taxonomy): domain Eukaryota; kingdom Metazoa; phylum Arthropoda; class Diplopoda; order Julida; family Julidae; genus Cylindroiulus; species Cylindroiulus punctatus. The sequence goes on from JAQFYZ010000314.1 coordinate 9,388, forward strand.
GCGTTTGCTCCATGGACATGTATACATAATTTTCTTGAAAAAGTTATCAAGCTTGAACAATTCAGTACAATTTATGCCCCTTTTGTCATATGCATTGAGATATATGCCAAGCAGAACCAACAATCCTGACCAAACGTATCTAAAGTGAAAGAAAACGCGATAAACAATTTGTAAGGAAACACAAAATTGCAAAGAAACAACTTACTGAAAGGTAAATGGCTTTGCAAAGAATATAAATGATAGTATGATTGTGACGGCCTTTCGACACGTTGTAACTATGCGTTCAAAGACATAAGAATCGACATAAACAATTATTCATAAAGATGAATGATATGCACGTATTTAAAGTAATGCAAGAGGAGTTTATTGAGCTCACCTGTAACTGCTATAAAAACACCAGACGTTTGGATAATGGTGAGAACTAACTGAATCCCAAGATAGCCAGTGATTGAAAAAATGACAAAATAGCCATATGTTTCTAATGGATGCTAGAAGCAAACAGTTTCAAGTTTGAGAAACTTTTAAAAAGCTTTCTTTCACTAATATGAGCAGTAGACAAATTAGAGAAAACTTTCTTTAAATGTAGCGATATATTGTAGCCTTTCTACATACCTGGGCACAAAAGTGATGAGCTTCTTGAAGTTGGTTAGTTGCAACCATAAACACCAGTATATAAACAAAGCCAATGAGGTAAGAATACAGCACCTTTAACAAAACGAAGGTTGAAGATGTAGAACAAGTTTGAATGATTGACAAATGAAATGGTCAATTTTTTATACCATTTCAGTGTTGGTTGCATTGTATTTTTTCATGTGTTTTTCTTGGACATTTCCAATAGCTGCATCAGCTACAAGTGCTAATGAAATCATAAGAACACCTAAACCATAGTAGTAAATATGCATGTATTAGCACATTGCGTTAAATTTCTGATTATATAATCATTCTTATTTCGTAAACTACCTGTGGTATCATAATTTGGCGATACCTTAGCATCACCCAATGTGAAAAAAATTAATCCTAAGCTCATACACAAAGCAGCTAGGAAATTAATGGCACTAATCTTCTTTCCTTTAAAAAAAAGTATTTAGAGTATTAATTTAATGTCCTGAGGCGTTTTGTGTCACACTTGCAAAACTGATATCACCTTGGATAATATAGGTGCCCAATAATACTGGAATAAGTTTGCAACACTTGAACATAACTTGCGTTGGATAATTAAGGTATGCAACTGATGAATTGGAAAACCCCATAGTTGCTACTGTAAGAACTGCTAGAAGGCAGTAAATCTTTAACGGAATTCTGCAATTCAAATATGAAAAATGATCCATGTAAGCACATAGGAATGTAGATCAGATACTTGATATTTTTTACCTCAAATTCTTACCTCCTTCCTTTCTCACCCCTTAATCTTGACTCAAAAAATGCAAAGGAAGAATAAAGTTTAAATTGGACCAAAGTTAAATACCAACCAAATGGTTTCATTCCAGGTAACTGAAAAATTAATTCCTGAAAAAATTGTTTCATGTATGTAAACTTTTGCTGTGTGAAAAAAAATATTAGCCAAATGAAGAACTTGCAAGACTCACTTGAAAATACCCATATAAAATATAAAAAATAAAAATCCCAGATGACAAAATTAAAAATTGTGAGATTGGTGAACATCGATCCAGCGATATCCACAAGAACTTTATGCTTGGATGCTTATTCATATTATTAGATGCCACCTGGGTTGGAATTGTTGAAGTAATTCCTAGCAAATTTTCACTTGAAATCGATCGGATAAGACCATCTGCATAATTTATAAATACAATAAAAATACATAAAAAACTGCATGAAAATACAATAATGTAAGTAAATTCTTCCGTACGTATGAGATGTTGGCATTAGACCTCTGTGTCCTAGCCTACATGTATATTATGTGATTTTTTTATGTACTGTACATGACAGTATGTTACCATAAGGTGGCGTTCAATATACATATGTATAGTATCATCATCGTAGGGAGGTCAGCCAAATGATTACAAATGATGCTAACGAACGTGGGGGGGGGGAGGGACTTTGGCCGAATTGACAATATTTGACCATGTGTACATTTCGACTTTTTATTTTAATATACCGGTACCGATTTTTTATGCATGCAGGATCGCAACAAGGATCATGCACGTAACCAAATAACACCTGTGACTACTGTAATGTACCATTTTCTTTAAATGGTAATCTACCTTTATGTCTCTCCGCTGTTCGTAGCATAGCGTGGTACCTAACTACCTAAACTTTGCTTGATTATAACATTTATATTATGCTGTAACGGTACATAGACAACCGGCAAATTGACGAACACTGTACAACTCGCACTCTTTTAGCAGACTACAAGGAGTAACGTCATCAAAACCAGCATTTTGCAAAGCATGATAATCGTTATTTACTACGAGTTTTCGAGCTTGAGAAGTGGACATGTAGGAATGTCAAAAAAGTTTTATTAATCCTTGCCAGTTCGTGCAGGCAATGCATGAAATGTACAGAGAATACATCAATCATGAAAGGACCATGTTTATATCATGGCCCCTGTCTTTATTACCGCAGTGTCACAGCTGAGAATTTCGAAACAAACCTATCAATTAGCATATAGGTTTGCCAATATCAAAAATTACCTCCTAAGGTAAATAATTATTCATTTTAATAATAAAAATAGCTATACAAATGCTAATTATAAAATCGATCAAGCTTGTAATACTTTTCTAAATTGCTGTAGGTGGCCCTGGCAATGCCCAATGCTAGGGACTACTTCTAGGTGTACAAGACAACGTTACTTGACAGCGGTATTTCTTTCCTAAGTTAGCAATGGCGGCTCCGCAGCACCGGAAAAAGCGAGTTTGTTATTATTATGATAGTAAGTATTTGCTGAAATTTCATTCAATCTGGGTGTACGTATTTGCAGTATAAGGTACTCAAGAAGCTTTGCGTTATGTGCAATGATTGTTATTGGTTTTAACATTTGGTACAAGTCGATTGCCCCATCCCCTCTCTCCCTTCCAACGGTTTTCTGCCTGCAGGACATTCACAACCAAACAAAGAATAAATGTTGATTTCTTTCGCGTTTGTTTGGGAATTTGATCAAATTGTGAAGTCGGAAATTTTTAACAGATATCCCGTCACTCGGTATGGAATAGGTCGATAAAATACAGATAGACGAATGTAAAAGTTTGAGATTGAGCATTTCCAGGCGCAATTGCCGCTTCCCGCTTGTTGAAGGGTCGTCCGTAATTGATGTCATAAATTTAACTGATTTGCAAATCTTTTTACAGGTGACATTGGCAATTATTATTATGGCCAAGGACATCCCATGAAGCCGCACAGAATACGCATGACCCATAATTTGCTTTTAAATTATGGGTTGTATCGCAAGATGGAAATCTATGTGAGTCTTTATATAATACGAAGATATAATTCCCCTTTACAGGATCTATAGTTGGTATGAACTCAGCTATATATGGAATCGAAGTAACATGTCGCTTTTTATCAATTGTTTTAGAGACCACATAAAGCCACTCAGGAAGAAATGACCAAATTCCACAGCGACGATTACATCCGTTTCTTAAGGAGTATTCGTCCTGACAACATGTCTGAATACAACAAGCAAATGCAAAGATGTAAAGATAAATGAAAGCCCCTAGATTTTTGATTATTTCTTCTTAATCTTATTTTAAAACGTGCTTTTCCTTCATATAGTTAATGTTGGGGAAGATTGTCCAGTATTTGATGGACTTTACGAATTTTGTCAATTGTCAACTGGTGGTTCAGTAGGTGAGCTCTTGGTGTGGAAATAGTTGTATGTTAACCAATGGAAGTTGTAATTTTTAAATTATTTTTAGCTGGTGCTGTGAAGTTAAATAAACAGGCAGCTGATATTGCTGTAAACTGGGCTGGTGGTTTGCATCATGCCAAGAAATCTGAAGCATCAGGATTTTGCTATGTGAATGACATCGTGTTAGCAATTTTGGAACTACTAAAGTATGAGGCAACTCTTGTTGTATGACGAATTTTGTTACGTTCGACTTAACTAGTCTAAATAAATATCTTGTTGAATTTTAAATTCTAAAGGTACCATCAAAGGGTCTTGTATATTGACATTGACATTCATCATGGTGATGGAGTAGAAGAAGCTTTCTACACAACTGACCGTGTTATGACCGTATCATTCCATAAATATGGTGAATACTTTCCAGGAACTGGAGATCTGAGAGTATGCACTTTTGAGTATTTGTTTTGTTTCCACCTCATTGTTGGGAGACACACTTACATCATATTCAAATTTTAGGATATTGGAGCTGGAAAAGGAAAATATTATGCTGTCAATTTTCCACTTCGAGATGGAATAGAGGACGATTCCTATGAACAGATCTTTGTGCCGGTATTTACAAGTTTTCAGTAGTGCTTAAGCTTGTCTAATTTATCTTTAACTTCATAACTTTTCAATTATTTAAATTCTGATTGTAATTTGTTTTTTCAAAGATCGTTACCAAAGTTATGGAAATGTATCAACCCAGTGCTGTTGTATTGCAGTGTGGAGCAGATTCCTTGTCAGGGGATAGATTAGGATGTTTCAATTTGACGTTGAAAGGTTAATTTCTTTTAAAAAGAACTAAGACTTCTTCACTCTATTAGCTTTTTTTTGCAAAATTATTTATTGTGACGTTTCCCTTATCTAATGGCTTCTTTGGGCTACAAATAATATATATAAACAACATAATATTGTAATGTGAAGAAACGCGAGGTTTCCAACCTTTGGAAACAAGGACCATGTCCCAACGCTATTTTTATTTTATTTTTTGTTCTATATATATATATTATATATGTCTGATATATTATTTGTGTCTGAAAAAGCCTTTACATGGGCGAAACGTTGCAATAAATAATTTTGCAAAACAGCTGATAGTCAAGAAGTCTAATAGTTCAAATTTACCGATCAGGAAGTTAGTATGCCTGTTCTGTTCTAAAAAGAATATCGTACAGATTGATCAGTTGCTAACGTGAACATATCCTTAGGTCATGCCAAATGTGTCGAATTTGTTAAAAAGTACAATTTACCTTTGCTGCTCCTTGGCGGGGGTGGCTACACAATCAGAAATGTGGCACGGTGCTGGACGTATGAAACGGCTGTTGCTTTGAGCATCGACATTGCTAATGGTAATTGCTTTAATAAATTGTAAGCTATTAATATGGACTGGGCACATACATTTTCGTTGGAATACAAGGTATTTTTTTGTTTTAGAATTGCCATACAACGATTATTTTGAATACTTTGGGCCGGATTTCAAGTTGCATATTAGCCCATCAAATATGGCCAATCAAAACACACCCGAATATTTGGAGAAAATCAAGTAAGCTTACAAAATTGTTGTTTACTACAAAATTAGATAGTAGAGGTCATTGTTGTTTGCATATAATTTATATTTTTGTAAAGGACAAGGCTGTTTGAAAATCTACGCATGCTTCCACATGCTCCTGGCGTCCAGATGCAACGTAAGTATCTACCGACTATTTTAATCGATTCCTGGAAATTGGGTTATCTTTAAGTGATTCTTATATTTAAAAAATTGTGTGTTTGCGATTGTCTAATTGCTCACTTGCACGTGAGATATTTGGTCCCATTCAGTGGCAATGAGCACTACATTCTTTACTCTTGTTCAGCATGTTCTTTTAAAATCCGTCCAATTTTGATCCAATAAAGCAATTCCTGAGGATGCTATCGACAATGAAAGTGAAGACGAAGAAAAGAATGATCCGGATGAACGTATTTCGATCCGGGCGAGTGATAAGCGAATTGCTTGTGACGAAGAGTTTTCTGACAGCGAGGATGAAGGAGATGGTAGACGGGACATTCGCTCTCACAGGGGAGGCCGAAAGCGCCCTCGTGTAGCTGAAGATAAGGATAAGAAGGAAGATGAGAAAGGTATGCAACTTTCTGAACTTGAATTTCTTAAACCTTGAAGTTAAAACAATAAATACAATATGATTGGGCAACTATCATGCAAAAAAGATGTTTGAAAAGTTGAGATTTCAAATTTTGTGTGCTTGACTGGACATTCATATTTCAGGTGATAAAAAGGAAGATAAGGCTGACAGTTTGGCGGATGAAAAGCAAGAGAAAATGTAGGACTTTTAATAAATGTAATTTAACTATAGTCGTCCCGGCAAAAGAGCAAAAAAAATGGCGTCGTTCAGAACAATAGAATGCAATTTCCTGTTAGCGATTTGTTCATCCTGTAATATATATCGAGCATGGCGGCCATTTTCCTTTTACTGCTGAAACTTCCAAAACTACATCGATAAGCTCAATTTCTCTAATCGGCTCTAAAAAATTTCGTTCTTTTGCCGAGACGACTATAGCTCAGTAATCATAATTGGGAGATGAATGGTCATGTTGCTGACTTTCACATTGTACTTTTAATAGAGAGTCCAAGAAAGAAGATGTGTCTGATAAGAAAGGTAAATGATATTTACGATTCCTTGACAAAACTACATTTAAGAAGATACATGCCTGCAGTTGATAAAGCTTCGGAAGTGGCCCTTTTATGTAAATAATGCACGTGTGAGTTTTTAGGATGAAAAAAATTGAAATGTAACTTGTGGTGCCGTAACATGGCATTGTTTCTTTTATATTCATGTCTCAAACTTAAAGTTGTCAATTTTTGATAAAATATTTTTTGGTTTAGGAAAGTATTCACTTGTGTATTTACGTTATGCTTGAGGCTGCTTGGGGAATTTTTGAGCATATATGGACCTGTCAAAGCTCCTTGGTTGTAATTTGTCGTAACATTTTAGGAAATGGAGATGCAGCTTCCAAGTTGGATGAAAAAAGCCCAGCTGGTATCACTGAAAGCAGCAGTAGTTCACGCCCAGCTACACCTATGAAAGGTGAAAGTGTTGGAACTTAGTGAATGTCGTAAGATCATTTTTATAATTTATTGTTCCCGTAAATTGCCCCGTTTTGCCAGACAGAGGGACTCATTTTTAGCAGACCTATAATGGTGAAGTATGATACTTTAAATGAAATATACTTTTCCATCCACCTGCTAGGCAAATGTGTTTGCCATATCTTGTAGCAATACCTCATTGGATTCAAAATTTTAATTGCCCTAGCCACCAGGGCTGTCTGTTAACCTCGATAAAGGATGTTTGGATAGTGGTATGCATCAAATCACTTTAATTGCTGAAACATAGCTTTTACAATGTCATTGGGAGAATTAACCTTTTAAAATATTAACAATAAAAATTCAGGCAATTCAACGTATAAGTCGTTAAAAATCAAATAACAGTAAGGAAAAACAATTATAAGTCATTCCTGAAAGAAATACTTTTGATACACTGATAGTACCCATGCTCATCCTTCTCCTTATTCATTGCTAGTAACTGAAGACTTAAGACGTCTTCTCTCCCAAATAGCAGATCACTGTATTCTTTGTACAGATCTTCTCGAACTAGTTTCATAATTGGCTGCAAAAGAACATAATATCACTGGTAAATAGTGGAAGATAAAATAGTTCAAAAATTGGTTTTCAGGGATAGACGCAAGTTAAAAGATTGAGATAGCATTGCATGGAATGCAACGTTCAGTTTTAGGAAAATAAAACGTTGCTCATTGCTAAGTTATTGTACGTCTGCATTATGTATTGCAGTAAGATCAGTTAAGAAATAAAAACCATTCCCATCTCTATAAAATCAACATCATTAGAATATTATTTCTTCGAAGTACGTAGTATGATTTCTATTTTTGGGAGCAGGTGCATACGGTGAGTTCAACTCACCTTTAACTCCTTCCATTTACCATGCAACTTCGAGGTTTTTAACAAGGTCAGATGTGGAGTGAATGTTGAATCTTGTAATGGTATGCCATGATGCTCGAAAGACTCATGAACTTCCTCTGAGAATTATATAATTGGGTGGTACAAAATTATATCTTTAAAATTATTTTTGGATAGAGAAATTGATTTAATGAAAAATATCTCACGCGCCATCTTTATGAGCCTGGTTAACTCCTCTCCTTCCTTTACTTTTGAAAATACTACCTAAATCATTTATTAGCCAGTTAAATATAACTACCCGTTTTCATGTGTTCAAATGGTTGGACAACTTACACCACCAGGAAAATGCCCCATTCCTTCAAACGTCAGTACCAGAGGGACACTAGTTAAACTTGGTCCACACACTTTGAGGCAGTTATCCATTGCTTCGAAAGATCTAGAATCACAGATTTGATGAGCATTTCATGCTATTATTTGAGATTGAAAGTGGAAATGTGATTATTTTACTTTTTCATCACATCTTCATCCTCATCATTCAAATTCATAACTGCCAGCGTTAAATGCAGAGTAGGCAATTCAATGCGTGCACCTTCCAAGGCTTTATGCTTATTAACTATGTGCTGTTGCACTTTCTCAACATTTTCGACTATCTATATATATACAAAATACAATATTTATAACATTGGCATCTTTACAGTAAGGCAGATGTGCATTGAATTTGGAACCAAATTTGAAAATAAAAAACTCGAAAGTTCCTAGTATCATTGCCCAGCATTTACCTCAATAGCCTATCATGTCAATAAACTATTTACATCTACAGAAAAAACACTGAAGAGGATTTTACACTTACATGTAGTGTTTCGAAATTCTAAATGATTTTTTTATTTAATACTGTAAAATTTGTATTTTAGTAATTACAATATTGAAATTATTTGCAAATACATCTAGGGCCACATGTTTTTCGTTCGTTCCTCTACACAAATGCACACGTTTTGGGGATAAACATGTCGCTATTAATTTCTGCAAATAGGCTACATAATTTACCTTTTTGTTGCATACTTGAATAGCAACAAAATAATTGGGACGAATTCTTTTGAAAGCAGCCATTCTAGGACATGTGAATCACAATTATAAACACATTCCATACAATATCCTTCAATTTTATCTCGTTATCAGTATTATTTTACAAAATAAGATAATATGGAGATATTTGGGATACCGAAGTCCCAATAGTTTTTTTTCCTGCAGCTTGACTGTTTTTGAGAACGTAAGCCAGGTTACCATAAACATACACTTAGTGTAGTGCGACATTGGTTTGGAATTACCTCTTTGTCGTTAACTTTAATGCCAATAAAATAATTTGGCTTCTGCGTTTTCACCCAGCTGGCATTACGTCGAACTTTGCGCCTCCTCTTTTTGCGCTTTTCTTTATGTAAATCTTTGGTATCATCCAATTGTTGCGCGTCAGTCAAAGTCTCTTCTACTATGTTAACTGCAGTGGTGTCTGTGGTGGTCTTGTCTGAACAGTCCTCAGCATTTTTTGCCATTGAAGTAAATGCTTTTACTGCGTTTTTTAATACCGTGGTATGTGACCTGTCAATATAAGACTACAACGTTCTAGAATAATGAATTGCCGAGCTATATACATGTATATTCATACGTCTGCCTAAGATATACCTGGCATACATATAAATAAACAACGCCTGGTTAATACCACTGCGAAGGTATGACCTGATCATTACGTTGGTGTATTAGCATGCAGTAAAACACGGCCAAAAAGGTCAAATTACCTCCTGTGCCTTATATTACAGAAATACGGGTTTCTATCTAAATAGAAACTAGCAACAATGTTTATACCATGCAAAACAACGACATGCAAATATTAATCGACTACTGTATATAATACAAAAAACAATTATTGTGCCATAATTCCGCAATGATGCACGTTTTGGTTATTATTTAGCAGACGAGAGCACAAAAACATGACAAAAATCAAAAGCTGTGGCGCCCTCTACCTTCGTTACGACATTCGCATGGCCGGTAGTTGAAGGTTTGGATACGAAGAAGCATGTCTGGGTCTAGTAAACGTACCTTGTATGTGGGTAAGCTATGTTTTTAAGTAATAATTAAGCATGAATGTTCTATGCCGCTATCAATTGCTCTATCCAAAGTCGTTTGTTAGCACTACCTAATATACAGTACATGTACATGTACCTATACATAAACCCGTGATCATGTCCAATTCATGTGACACTTTCCATGTGTTTGAAGTTTCTGGGAAACATTTGGGTAGATTGTCAGAGATTCAATTTGTATTTGCAAAATGTTGTAGGCGGTCTAGCTGAGGAAGTAGACGAAAAAGTTCTCCACGCTGCTTTTATACCTTTCGGGGATATAATGGATATTCAAATTCCACTGGACTACGAAACACGTACGTTATTGACTGTGGATTTATGGAACTATGAACAGTGGTTTGCACTAATATAATGCAATATAATGCAATAATTGATTTACAATTCAATCCAGAACGGCACAGAGGATTTGCATTCGTTGAATTTGAAGCAGCAGAAGATGCCGCTGCAGCGATAGATAATATGGTACCGTAATTCGCATTTTTCCGCTGTAGCACTGACATATGTCAGTACCGCTGTAATTATTATATTGCTTTCTGCATACTCTTTGGACGCTCCTGGTTTAAGTAAATGCAGCTAGTCCAGTTTTATTTCAAATGGCGTTTCAAGCGTCGTATTTGAAACTTTATTTTGATACTGGTGCTTGTATTGTTGTCAAAGCTGTACAGACATGCCCTGCTTTAGTTACTTTATTTTTCTACGTGGAAGTTTGGTTATACTTTTCAGTCAAGCCACTGTTACTTTTTTCTATCCGGAGGCTTTTTCTACAGACCCACAGTGGGGTGCCCTCGGCCCCTTTGACCGTATTTAGCATGACCTCGGATGCATCGTCGGAAAGTGGAATTTCTTTATTGTGTATTTTATCGGGTACCTTGGACGTTTTGCTTGCTATTTCGGGTAGCTATGCCCATTTAAGACAAACTGCAACCTATTTTAAGGTAAATAAACAAGAACTCCGTCTCATTTTGACAGTGGCTTGATTGGAAAGTATAGTTGTAGTTTTGCTATCAGAACACCTATCAAAGTATAAATCTAATTTTCAATATCGAACTGTGTGATTTGAAATTATGTAAGATCATTGGTTGGGAAATGATTCGCTGATCAAATTAATTTATATCCATATTTTTGAAATGATATTGTCTTTTCTGATTTCTAGAATGATTCTGAATTGTTTGGGCGAACAATTAGAGTAAATATTGCCAAACCTATGAAAATTAAAGAAGGTTCATTGAGGCCAGGTATAGTTATGCAATCAACTTTACAACTTAATATGGCCAGATGTACGTTCTTCCCAAGGTTTTCGATAAATTAAAACCAGAGTAGCTTCTACAGTTATTTGTGTAGCTAAGACCTATAATATTGTATACCTTTGGAAGGAGTCATGTAGATGGCAACAACACTGGTCAACCACAGACCTGTAATTATTTGGGTTTAAAATTTTCCAGTGTGGTCTGAGGATGGGTGGTTGAAGGAACATGCAGGTGAGGGTGTCAAGATGGATGACAATGATGAAGATGATAATGTGGACAGCTCCAAAAAGAAAACTGAGGATGGAGATGTAGGTTTTAAAGATACATGAGTACTATTATACTGTATATTTAATGCATTTCAACAATAGCACACATTTTTGGATGCTGTGGTGTGAAAACAGTTGTTCTTAATTTTTTAAGGAGGAACCAAAGAAGAAGAAAACTAGAAGCAATCCTCAAGTCTACTTTGACATAAAAATTGGGAGTAAAGATGTTGGTAGAATTACAATGCTGATTCGTGCAGATGTTGTGCCTAAAACAGCAGGTATTGTAATAACCCCAGTTGTGCATTTTTGCATTGCATCACAATGGCCTCCATGAAATTTATTATTTATATGTTGTTCTTTAGAAAATTTCCGATGTCTTTGTACACATGAAAAAGGTTTTGGTTATAAAGGAAGTACATTCCATCGTATCATACCTCAATTTGTATCCTTCATTACATGAATGGCGATATCAGCCAGGTGACATAACTCTTATCTAAGTATAAGCAGACCTTTGAAATTTCCTTAAGATTTTGTGATAGATGTGTCAAGGGGGAGATTTCACACATGGCACTGGAACTGGTGGGAAGTCTATATATGGCAATAAATTTGAAGACGAGAATTTTGAACTAAAACATACTGCACCAGGTAAATTGTATGTCCATTTCTTATAGTGTTTAGTTTACAGCTTATAGTTAGCATTGTTTTTACTATTTTATTAGGAGTCTTATCAATGGCGAATTCTGGTCCAGGCACAAATGGGTCACAGTTTTTTCTAACAACGGAAAAGACCCCTTGGTAATATTCAAATTGAATATGTTGATTTTACCCTTATAAGCTACCTAAGTTACGCTTTGTGAAAATTATGAAACTGAAAAACCCATTTAATTAACAGGTTGGATAATAAACATGTCGTTTTTGGTCATGTGGTGAGTGGAATGGAGGTGGCTAAAAAGATGGAGGTACTGTATTTATTTTTTTGTGCATGTATTATAACTTTTTATGCTTATTGCATTACTAATTCTACGTATGTCTTTCGACGTGCAGATGTGTGGGAGCAAGTCTGGGAAACCTACAGAAAAAATAATCATTTCAAATTGTGGAGAACTTGTGTAAACTGTTTATTACATTTTTGAAATTTTCTGAAATACAGTGAGAGAATCATATTTTTTTTTAGAAATACTGAAACTATAATTAGTGATGCTGCAATCACTGGGGGTCATTAAAAACAATTATGCCCTATGAAAAAACTGCATTTTATGTTTAAAATATTTATTTTGGACATTTTTTAAAATTTTGCTACCTCATCGCAGTATAAAATTCAACGAATTTTCAATGCATCAAACGCTATACCACGTCCCAGTCCTAACCCTATATAATTTTTTTAATGTGGGATTCAACAGAGTATTTACGTTGTGCAAATGCACATTGCTAGTTGCAGATGGAGCATGGTTGTTATGCATGGTTAAAAAATCAATGGAAAGTCCACGAATTTACGTCACGTAATGTACATATGCCACCACCCCCACCTAGTAGTGTGAATATAAATACAACGGCTTATACAGCAAAACAAGTTTAGCTTTACGCATACTTGTATCGCTGCGAAATGAAATAAGGATTACTCTGCCTAAAAGATAAGTCATGATGCTCATAAGGAGCGAAATATTTGGATGCGGAGGTGCAGAATTTTCGTCCGAAATATAACAAAAGCCTCATAAAATTCATAAATCTTATTTAAAAGCTCGTTAGATTATCTTCAGCTACGGAGCGCACACATGTTTTCCATTGAAAATGAAGGAGCGCAACCGCATCGAACGATCCGCTCCAGTGGTTGGCTACATTTTCAATCCCATAATTCCTCTGGTTATTAAAAATGGCGTCTCTATAATTAGCAGACAGCTTCGTTATTACGGTCGAGGGAAGCTTTATTCCACAATTTTTGTTGTTTCGCAGAATTGTTAATTTTGGAAAAAAATCATGTTAATCTGTAGGATAGGGCCGTAAATTGGAGACTGGCGGACGAGATGCTGATGTCGTAAACGGGTGAGTACAGCCGTTTTAAAATATTCATTCATTTTTCATATTTTTTTCTTTTGTTCTGAAAACGCAAAATATGACGTTAGGGTGCATAAAGAAAATTGCTTACGAGATGAACCTAGCGAGGAAGCTGACATTGTGCGAGCTTTTGTTTGAAATGAAATTATTTCGTAGGCTACATTTGATGGCAAATTATACACTGAACCTCGAATAGATGATCGAGAGCCAGATATTAATGTCAACGTTGAAATATTTGGATTTCAATTTCCTTTGAATATATAAAGCCTGTATTGACCGCGTCTTGTGTCATGCATGTACACTGTATATACCCAATTTTCACGTATGCACTTTTTATCTGTACATTATTTCCCACTTGTTTACAATTTCGTAAACTGCCTTTTTTTTAGGGAATTGATCGAGTAGTCTAGCTAGAACGATGCTGAACTAAGATTGATTTCCTTGATGGCGTGCTCTTGTTTGACAGATGAATATGCAAATTTGGTTCTAGGTAGAGATTATGGGGAGCTATTGTTTTTATTTGATCAATGAACTCCTCGGTATTATGCAGACGAAATGAAGCAATTCATTTCAACCTGTGTTTATACAATGGCATGCATATTTATATGCAGCCTAGCGAGAGGTTCGATATAGTAATTAAACTAGCTATACATAGCCTACATGCTGTGCTAGACAACCATAAATATACCTAAAAAGTAAGATGTGCATATCATCATTTATAATTAGGTTGATACGTGCATAATAACGATATTATGGTGAAGTACGTGCAAAGAGAACTTGGTAAGTCAGTTGCTGTCACAATGTCTCTTCACCATTTTATTGCAACCACTTTCTATTTCTGTCAGTACATGTATATAGCGGGCAACGGGAGAATGGGGGAGAGGGACCCAACAACCCCGTATAGATAGTAAAGTTGGAGGTATCCCTCCTAAGATAGACGATGAACTCAAATCTCAACAAGAAGAAGAACCCGAGTTCAGGATCGGAGGTGATCGGACCTGGATCAATCCTCCGGACTGGAAGATAAGGGCCCCTGCTTCGACTAAAGGCTGGGGATCCTATAAGTACTCTTCAACAAACCAAAACCAACAAAAGTTCGTGTACCGATTAGCCATGAGATTAAGTATAGTTGAGCAGTGGCCTCAAGTATGCCTAAGTATGTCTCAACTTTTATTTGCTAATCAGCTGAAATGCATCTAAGAGAGGAAAACATTGACTTGTACTACAGACCGAGCTCAGAATACAAGCTTTGTCTTATTAAAGGCCAATTTGTCCCGATTTAATATTACAGAAACAGATTTATTAGTCATTTTTGTACCAGAAGTATGGTGCAAGAATCAGCGGTGTTACGGGCCTGCAGGCAAGGGAGAATTATACCAACCAAGCTGAGATTTAGAACTAAAGTTAATATTTGAGCTACAGTAATTGTAATTCCATTTTGCGTAACTTTTATGTTATTGTTATTTAAATCCTTGTTTCTCTCCGTTGATTATTATATTGTGTCAATTTCCTAGCCTAATTTCTTATTTTTTCATGCTGCAGGGGTAGGACCTAAGTATTGTCCAAAATTCCTTGGACAAATACTTACAGGTGTTCACTCATGGAGGACGTGGTGATGACTCAAGCCACAAAATCGCCACTGTTCACAATCGAACAGATTGAGTTGATTCGTAGATTGCGAAACAGTGGGATTACCAAAGATCAAGTAGTACAAGCATTCGAAGAGCTGGAGCGCATGGATGTGGAGTTGGGTCGGACATTCAATGTGGCATTAACAGGAAATGGCAGCAACAGCAATAGTAATAGCAGCACACCTTTAACGACGGCAGCAGCATCTGCTTCTGGTCACAATGCGAGTGCTGCTGCCCTCATTAACCCATTTACGTACCTGCAACTTCAGCAACATCTACTAAGACAACTCACTGTGGCAGCGCATATGAACAACTCTGGAAATCATGTTGATTCAAGTGTCGATTGTAGCATTGCGAGGTAATATACATTCTTAAACAGGATTTGTTTCATACTGACAGATTTCACTGAGATTTAACAGATACCATCACTTTCCGTAACATAACTCATGCACGATTGAAAAGTAAAACGTGATTTTGTTAAATAACTCTCTAATAAACATAAAGTTAAATTGATTTCGTTAAAAAACCAACCGTGAGTAAATGTAAAATGTTGAAAATAAGTAACGGAAAGTAATTCTATTTAAGGAATTTGTTTAATCCTTTGTATTAGCAACTGAATAATATTCTCACAAAACATTGCAGCATGGAAAGTCAAAGTGGGCTAGTTTTCTAAGGGTAAATAGAATATACCTGACTATGCCTCCTCATGCAATTAATTACAATGTGTTATCTGAATGTTATAATGCTGCTTTGCACCAGTTTCAGACTTGAATATTCATCCTCAATATACATGTATGTCCTCAACTTTGTATTGTTAAGTCTGATTCACATGAACTTCTGATAAACATTTGTAGTTTTTGAGAAGTCGAGTTGTATCATCGTTGAAACTGTAATGTAATCTGTTTTTTAGCTTTGTTTTCTTCTAATTCTAGGTCTCCTAGTCAGAATTCCGAATCGCCCCCAAATACACCCCAAGGAGCCGTTCAACACATGTCTGGAGGATACTTGCTCACACCAACACTACCTCGCATGGTGAATGGTCATCATGATACTTTCTTAGAAGATCAGGCAGAGTTGCAAGATTTTACGAAGTATAATTGCATTGAACTATTTTATATGTGTATTTCATTGGACTCATGAAATTTCAAGCATATGTATGCTTAAATTTGTTTTTCTTCTTTGTGTTAGGCAAGGTGATGCTTCCATCTTAGAAGAAATTCGCAAATTTGTGATGCGCTATAACATCAAGCAACATTTTATTGCTGAAATGGCCAAGATCAGTCAAGCTTATGTCAGCCGTTATTTTCGTGGAGAAATCGGAGAGATGTCTGAGAGAACCAAAATTGCAATCTACTCCTGGTATCTCACGTGCAAGAAGAATCCCTGGAAACTTAGTGAGTGAAATTTGTCATTTTACATTTTTATTGAATGACATACACATCATGCATGGCTTATGTTTAGTTGTAGCCTAGTGAGATTTCATCTTTCTAGAGGGTTAGAAATACCAAATATTTTAAATAGTGATAAGATTTGAAAAAAAATGAGTAGAAGTTGTGGCAGTTACATGCTGTATTCTTTTACTTTGTTGTTTTGGGGATATGACAAACTTCTTGTTTTGAGTTTAATTACATTTTGAAGATGGGCAGTATTCAGTAGGCCCAATAAGGGTTTGTTTTTTATTTATTTTTTATCAGGGAAAAGGCAAAGAACTTGGAGTAAGAATGTATTAGACATCCATTCTGTCAACATGATCTTCTTGACGTTAAACGCTAATTTACTGTTATCTTGTAATGCGTAGAACAAATCTGTCCAAATTCGGGTGTAAAACGAATGGTTTCGGACTCGGGCGACTTGATCCCATTGAAGCGGGAGCGCTTCACTTTTAAGTCTGCACATTTAGCCATATTAGAAAAATATTACAACATGGATCCATATCCCGACTCACAAACAAGAGAGCAAATAGTTGAAGAATGCAATAGAGCAATGGCTAAGCCTGGTAAGTTAAATCTCCATTTTTTGTGTGCTGGTGTTGTTTTGGTTACCCAGAGTTCCTGTGAAACAACAGCGCAATACCTCCATGACATTTTCATACAGATCGAGATCTAACGGAGCGAGAAAAAGTTACAATAAACGTGGTCACAAATTGGTTTAACAACAGGCGGAAAGAGGCCAAGCAGAAATTAAGACAGCAAGGTGGTTATTCGCAAGCATTTACATTTAGGTTTGTTGTTGAGCGTATCAAAAACTTCATCTTGTCATTCTGCTTTTTAGGTATACAAAGCATTGATTTGAGCCAAAGCTTAGCCACCTCTTCATGGGACCAAATTCCCAATGCCCCTGCACAAATTGTTTGCCAGCCAGATATCGAGCCTTCTGAAAGTGACCAGTCGCAAGACGAATTGGTGGATGCGATGAAAGCATCAGAGTCTGCAAGCCTGGAGGACAGCCTGCTTGATGCTTGTATTAAGGAAGAGCCAGACAGTGACATGTAAGTACATTTATTTTAAAGTATTACGTTTTCCTTCATTTGGAGAATTTGGGACTTTTCATTGCCATGGTTTCAAGAATACCTGCAAAATTTCAGATGTAATGGGGCAGTAAATGAAAGGCGCCCTATCATGTAATGAGGCAAATCTGCACTAATGCTTGTGTTCTGAATTTAAATTAAAAATTAAATTTGGTGCCATGAATCATGCATTTAAATTAAATATTAAATTTGGTACCATGAAACTAGTCCTGCACCATTTGGCAAATTTGCCCGACAAATACTGTATCAGCCAAATAAGATATTCCTGCTCATTATTACGGATATTCAAATGGTGGGTCAAATAACACAAATTTTCGTTTCTTAATTTCTTTCCTTCATAGGAAAATGTCTAGTACACTTCTAAGATTCCAAATCGAAGACATGCCAAATATTTCCAATATGAAATAAGTAAAAAAGGTGAATGAACCTATGCTAGTAGGTTTCTCTTGTGGAACGTGTGTGGCACTTTGTAGAAGTTGCTAGCCGACGTTCGACAACCCACATATTTTTATTAGAAGAATTTCATTCGGGATACCAGATGGAACCCAATGAGCCCAACGGCTCCAGAGGGGCCACAAACATTTTGCCTCACACTGCTCCGTCAAATCAATTCGTAACTACAACTGTATAACGAGTGCCCTAATTATTTTGTGCGCAATTAACTGATATGTTGAACGCTTTGAAATGGCATATAATGCATGCGTAAAAGCGCAAGAATCTCTTACAAATTTTAAAATGTGAATCTTGTTTGGATATCTCTCTCTCAAAACGACACATCAGTGCTTATTTGAGAAATGTGTAAGTTAGTTCAACGTTTCAGTTAATTTGTCGTTATATTTGATGCGCAGCTATATTTTATTTGACTACTTCATTAACGCCCCCAATTGCAAGCAGTACCTTTTGTCCAAATCACATATATTCTTCTATTTCACATGACGCAAATCACAGAACCTTTGCAAAAAAATACTTTTGTGTTCCCATAGCTAGTGTTCCATATATGTGTTATTTTTGTATATTTTGGCTTGCGCTGAATATTTTTGATGTTAGTTCCTAATCAAGAAATGCTTGCATCCCTCTCCACAAACATTTTGTCGAATATCAATCGATCTGCTATGATCGTGTGACGAATGAAAGTCAACTCACTTTAGTATACGTTTGAATCATTTGATTAATAATACATATTTATTTTTCGGTCATCTCAAGAATTACTTATGCAAAACTATAGGAGCTATGTCATAAAGACTTTTTCTTGGTAGTTGATGGAAGTTTTCTGATTGGTGATTACTACAATGCATTCATTGTTTAGATGTCGAAAAGTATTCCTCTGCATAAAAGAAGTTGAGCGCATGTTTGACATTTTTCCTCAAAAAATGGGCAAAAATTGGAAAATCTTTCAAAAGTCTCTGAAATTTGATATTGCAATTTGTACAGGATGTACAAAGTATGTCTTGACATTTTTAAAACCATCCATCTACTACCAATGCTTTATCCATAGCTTACGAAGTGTACCTGCTTCAGTTGGCTATTAGTATTTCCGACCGTTATAATTTTTTGAAACTTTTTAAAAGCTAATACGTTTATATTATTACTTATAATATTTATTAATATTCGACGTAGTGGTTACATAACATTTATTTATTTCTTTGAACTCCTTATTGTTTTTAAATAATCTGCACTCTTTTGCTAAATGCCAACTAAAACAATTTTTGGGCTCCCATATTTTAAATTTTGTCAGGTTAACCTGCGAAACTAAAAAAAACAATAAAATTTCAAGTTATTTTTTATTATATATCAAAAACTAAAAGATTGAATTTCAAACTTATTATTATTTCTATTGAATTTTGGCGCAAAATTAGTCGATAACTATATAAAATTATATAAAGTAAATAAATCTGTTAAAATCTATCATTACATAATTCGAGGAAAATGGTTAAATTTTTATTTCGGCATATCTTGGTCTGTGAAGCTACATATGGGGGCCTTAGCTGAATTTGCTGTTTTATATTGCACGCAATCCTGTCCCGTGATGATCTCCTTGCTTTTTATTATTGGTATTTTACCTTCTTTCCCCTAGTCTTTCTGTTATACGACAAACGATTATCTCGAAGTGATTGATTTTATTATCAGAACTTTAGCTGTGTGAAATCCAAAGACATAATTTCAAATCCTGTTTTGAAAAAAAAGAAATTGTAGTGTAGCATAATGATATTTTAGTAATTTTATTTGAAATTGTGCATAATTATACGTGATTATTTCAGTCATTTTGACTGCTTGTATTAAATTGGGAGCTTGCTTGCTGCAAACTTTTGTTTGCCTGGCTCCCTGCTGTCCGATTAAGTGTTTTTAATCCAGGGCTTCTTGTAAAGTGGGGCCTATTTGGTAGACCTTACAGTAACTAGTGTGAAACCTTTATTTTCATGTGGAATTCTTCCATAATAATGTTAGATAGTTTGATCTGTCCTTTGTAGTGAAGCCAATTATGCCATTAGTTGTACCGCTGAATCATTAATATTACTGCGAACCAATTTGTCAGTTAATTATGTGCGCCATAACGTTTTGAACACTGCCTTATCTAACCATTATGTATTAGACGTTGAGATACGAAATTAACGAGTGTTGAAATCCAGTATCAATTGGAATCTTATAGTTAATTATGGAATTGTGTCAATTCCTTAATTTCACTTTTTTTGATATCTAACTAGCTATGATTATGAAAGCAAAAATTGAAATCTTGGTTATTGATTATTAGAAAGAAAAAAAATGAAAGCTTTTGGTTAATTTTGAAGCTCGAAGTTAATATGTTGATTGATGAAGAACAATGATGGAAGTGTTTTCTTTGCTGCAGCACCAACAATATGGAGCTCACAGAAGTTAATGTAACCATTGCCTGCACTTTTTCAACATTTTTAGCCTTTAAATATTTTTAAATCTATTTTTGATAAGTAGCAGGTGAAGAATGACGTTTCACAAACAATTTTACTGCTCGTTAAACTGATAAGAACTACCTGGTTGCCATTTCATAATTGTTTAATTGACAAATTGGTTCCTGCAATACAAGTATGTCCAAAGCTCAGTAAGTGGAAATTCAAAGTAGATTGCTATACATATAATACTGAGAATACCTTATGCCTTTTTGTCCCCGTAGAGGATAAGATCGAGCCCCACTTGAGCTATGATGTCGCGCTATAAGCACGCCACCAAAGGCAGAATTTGATATACAACGGTACCCATTATTATGTAGTGCTTCCTATGTGAAACGAGTATACGGTTTTTAAACTTTTTCTTATAAATGCCACCTGATCCTTTTCTTCAAAACCATAGTACATCTCAGCGTACAAAATCCTATGCGCATCGTTTGTGCGGGCGGACTTTTTATCATCTTAAGTATACGTTCATCTTGTAGCCAATTGAATTTTACACATGTTTACCTTAAACTGAATAGTAATCATTTGCAAGGTATAAGACACCAGCTACTTCCCAGTGCAGGACTGCAATATATATATTATATGATATCTATCTTTACAAAGCCACATATATACCGGTACATATACATATATTGAATTGCGTGTATACCAAAAGTTAGGGCATTCAACAACGAATGCCCAACTTAACACATTTTGTCAGGTATTTTTAATTTTGTTCCGTTAACCATTTCAAACTGCAATCTCATTTCGTAGCCACGATTTCATCAAACCAAAAGCGTGTGAAATGGGTCGTCATTTACGGAACTAGTTTTGCCTTCCGACATTTACTCAGCAGAATTTACAAAAACTTATGCACACCTGAATTGAATGATTTAGTTATAAAACGTTTTATCTTGTATTATGGAGATGTGGTTTCGAAACGGATTGGCTATTCGGATTATGTGATTCAAAGTTTTACTAAGTTGTTTCCAAAGAAAACTGCAAGATATCGTGATATCCACAACAAAAATTTCTGAGAATCTTTTTGTTTCCAGGATATTTTATAAGATACCACCCTAAGGGTTGAGTATCGAAGTGAAGTATCGAACAGGCAGTTTGTTGAGATAAATCGCCCTGTAGTAATAATATTTTTTTAATAAATTATTGTGAAAGTTATCAGTAATATAATAAACACAACTTCAGCAATGTAATCCAAATTGTATTCTCAACTACTAGTTTCGAGTAAATGATGGGCCCATTGGTAGCACATTCCGATTGCCATGCGTTCAAAAGGATATTGTTAAGGCTTCCCTATGCAACAATTATTATGCTAACCAGGTTTACTCTACTACCTTTATCACCATATTATGCTTATGAGAGAGACAATTTGCAGTTTGAAATGGTGCTGGCCAGTAGCTTTATTTTCCCTTTTTCCACTGTCGCTGTAATATAATCATCACATATCTGCATATTATTATAGTTATTAACGCTGTACATTTTTTTTTGTATTCATCCCAAAATTGTATTATATGTTTGTGGCCGTGCATATATTATGTAACGCAAATATATTTTAATTGGCGCCCTTTTAGAGACCCACTCACCCCTTGTAACACTAACATTTTTTCAGACCACCGATTCCTCAGTGTTACATAACAAAGTTTGACAAATCATTCGATATTTATAGGCAGATACCTTCATTTATTTTTTTCAACCATGGATCCGCTAATCAAGTAGTTGTCGAGTTTTCCATGTTACCGATGCCAATGTTTTGAGCATCACTTTCTTTTTTATCAACCTGGTCTGTTTTTCGTAAGCGTTTTGTAACGAGATCAGATGTGAATGGTCTACTTCTAAATTTGCATGAAAATTGCCACGTGAGGACCCACCCACACTTGGTGTGTTACATAATAATTGCGCAGTCCCTTTCGTCAATGTTGCATCATTATTAATGGCGGCAGAAAGTCGTGAGAATTTGTCTTCATTTGTCAAGAAATGTACACTAATGAACACTAAAACAGTCAGTTTAAAAAAAATTACCATAATAAAAAATATATGGCCCAACTTTTGTTTTCGAAGGTGAAACCATAGCTCATCTGCGCTATGGTAATACTATTCACCAACTTGCAATTAACCTAATATTATACCAGTGTATATGATAATGTATCTTGAAAGATTGCATACAGATTTCTCTGATTTTTTGTAATCCTAACATGTCAGGCACAGATAATTTGATCGTCTTGAATGACTACAACTCAGATGTCTAACGGACAGTCAGATGCAGTTGAATTCCTTTATAATTTTTGAAAAACACCATCTGTGAATTATTTGTTTGACTAATCTGGAAGTGTTCAATTAATTAAATTGTCGCACCTGAAATGTATATTTCTTGACAAATTTTGAAGTGATGAAATACTTTCTGTTTTATATATGATAACTATCTTAGTTTGCCAAAGTCATACTTTTAAGGCCTTTTATACCCATGTTGATCATGTTGTGATTTCGTTTACTTGGTTTTGATTTTTTTTGACTTAATGCTGATAAGAACTATTTCTTATATCTCTATATTTGCATATACAGTATGTATAGCTCTAGCACGCATGCAGCAACCCACTTTTTATTCATTCCCTCATCAGCTCTGCTAATATGCAACAACATATTTCATACAATTTGCAGTATTTTCTATTTAATGATGAATCCATCTACTTGCATTGCATACCTTAGCATTGTCCTTTCCATAAAATTCATTGGACATTTGCTTTTTTTTATTGACACATCCCTATAAAATGGGTCCCTAAATCATTTGAACGAGCAAACCCATTTCATCCCACGAGAAGTACTTTACCTGCTACCCCACCCTCTATACGAACGATCATTTACATTTGAATACTATATTGTACATTTTTTCATTAACCATTCCATGAAAACATTTTTTAATTACGAATACATATACATTTGAAACTTCCATCCATTCATTTATTTTTTCATTTTGCATTCGTATTTTTGCAATACACTAAAAGGTAAAAAGGATTTGTGCATCATTTCCTATCATATAAATATAAATACATATATATATAGAAAAAGAGGATAGCATAATAAATTATATTAGCTGTGTACAAAGACATTTTGGACATTGTGATCATAATCATTATTATTTTGTGTGTATGTTTTTTAACACATTACTTGTAAATTCGTGTATTTTTTTATTCATTATCAACTTGCAGGCGAATGTGGTGGGCGAATGCAAATTTAATCACTGAGCATAACAATTCAGTGTCACTAATAATTGCATCGGTCGAAGCCAAGTTTTGGTATCGTCAACTATCTTTCCTTTTTTCATTCGTGGAATCATTCCAGCAAGACTTCAATTTTGAAATATGATTCTGCTGATGCGTTTTTAAACAGATGTGCTCCAAGCCAAATGATCGATGCAATTAATTATTCCATTTAGTTGTGAACATATGAACATTTGTAGACCCTCAACTGCAGTCTGTGAGTTTGATATGTGTAAGCCTTTGAATGATTATGTCCGATTTTGATATGCTTTTTGTCTGCATAGAAATTTCAAAGACTTAAGATGTGGTTAATGTTGAACGTTTGTGGTCTATTACAATCGGATGCTTTAAAGATTGATCCTGTTTGATGGTGGTTCTCACAGTTGTTTATCTGAAAATCAACTAATGAATCTGCTTAGCTAAATTAACATTTGTAACATTAGTACATTACTCTGACGTTTTCATAAATTTTAACTAAAGTGGTAAAGTTTTATTGCAACATTTAAGAGAAATTCTTTTCCTTTGTATCGCCCCCAACTCGTACATGCCCCATCTGAGGTCGACGGAATTTCTATGTACACAAAAATTAATTGTGAAGTTCTTAAATGCCATTCCTTCGTATTTGAACTAGGTATGTCCATTTTTCGACGTTTAAGCTTTACGGAAAGGCCAAGGTGGAAAAATAATGTAGTTAGTCTACCTGATCTGATTATTATGTCGTGTTGTGTATTGTGCTTCTGTGGTTAATGTCAAAGTTCATGACAGTGGTATGTCACTGTGAGATTTTCATACTTGGATGTCTCGATGTACACGTGTAGTCTTGACAATATAAAGAAACCAAGCATTTGTACATTTGCTGCTTCCTTGGGAGTTAATACAAATTCATATAAAGAAAGACTGGCAAAATTCCAGATAAGGTGTTTCACAAACCATTGTAAGGGTTGTGCGAAGAATTCTCGGTTGCAAACTTTCTTGTGATGAATTTTCTCGCATTTAACAGCACGCACGTCTGAATACTGCTTTTATCAGTAAACTAGCACAGCAAAAATGGCGAGGTTCTCAGATGCATGTGTTGGATGTATAACGCCAAGTATCTTAATTGCTTTGATAGACAGTGTTTGTTTCAAATCCTCACATATCATGCATGGCAGCTACAAATATTAATTAAATTGGTGGCTCTTCCTGGTTTCTGTCAAAGTTCCTTTCAGGTTTGAGGGAAACTCCTGTGCAACCTATCACTCATGAGTAAATCATTGACTTCCAAGTCAGCAGATCGATATTCATTACGAAGCTATTTATTTGCATACAATAATATCATGATGCATATGTTAATGACAACTTGCTACTTCAACGTTTTTCGCTTTATATTAATATATGTCCGGCTTGGGAGTAGGTCTGTACAAGTTTTCCTTGGTGCGCTCCCCATCTTTATATTGTCGCAGTCGCTCTTCTCGCATAAGTTCCACACGTTTATCCTGTAAACCATGCAATTTTAGAAATATTCTATAATCTGTTTGAAGGCACAGATACGAGGAATGCGAAAGCTTACCTGTTTTATACTCAAAATACACTCCTTCATATCCTCGTAATAGTCCATACACCGTCTTTGACCTTGGGGGAATCCATAGGCTTCCAAACAATCGACATATCGCATTTCAAAATCTGCACACTTTGCATTTCCTTGATGAGTTAACATCGTGGAGGCAATGTCCGAAAAGGGTGTTTGAAAATTAAAAAACGACATTTCGTACAAATTTACCTTGTGGAAAGTCTGAAATGAAATTCGTACGCATTGCATTTACATATTTACTGAAACACTTTATTCTCATCGTTTAAGATTTCAATCAAAAGCTGTACGGAGACGTGAAATGGGTGATTACGTTCAGAACATTAAATAAGAAGTAGGCAAATTAATTGACACCTACCTTTTCAACAGTGACAGTTGTTGGACTTGACTTGGAAAATTTTTGATCTTTTGGAGGAAAGTGTTCCTGGTCATGAGGAGACAACGTAGTTGGCTGGGGATTTTCAAGATGCCCAGACCGGCCTCACTGTCATGCCCCCTTTTATACTGTGATGGCTGTGTATCATTTCGTCAAATTCGTTTTGTTGTTTTGGAGGTAAGTAAAACGTTTTTAGCAATCTGATTATATCGTAGAAGGACAAATTTAAGCATCAGATGAACTATGCTTGTCTTCAAAATAAGTTTATTATTGACAAAGCATTATATAAATGTAAATATAACTAGGCTGCATATGGTGTACTAAAATTGGCGCCAATTTTAGTGAATAAATCCAAACTTTACCACATGGACAGTTATTAGATTTATCATAGTTTCAATGAACGATGAATGGCCCAACGGCCACTAGCGACCTACATATGTACATGTAGCTATACATACAGCAACGGTGTGCATGACAACAAGTATGCATAAAGCATGGCACCATATATGATGTCACTAACAAATTGCCAGTTTTCGGTGTCAGGTGTGGTAGCCTATGTACGTACAGTATGTACATGTGCATCAGATGACCTCTGAAGAAATTGGTCTTGATGGCAAAACAATTTACAAACGTGCCTCCTGTAAATTATATTTTTTTTGTACCATACCGGTACCTGTGCGATGTACAAGTTTAAAAAAAAAGTAAATATGGATATTTGTTTTTGTAGTACGTGGTGCATATGAGACATTGGTGCAATGAGTCAGAAACGGCCAAACAGAAATGTGGAGAAGGAGAATGGTGCAGCGAAGCGCCCACGAATCTCAACTGATAGCTCTGTCAGTGAGACTGAAAACCTGGATCAAGACGGTGGTGTTAATGAAAATGAGGTATCGGTATCCTTGTGAGACCACCAAAAATATCTCGTATGGATAGCTTGGCAAACGGTCTTTTTTTTTAATTAGGAGCTGTCAAATTCTGATGTTGGTGTTATTGAGCATATCGTATTGAAGAACTTCATGTGCCATTCCAACCTAGATTTTAAATTTGGTTCAAATGTCAACTTTATCGTGGGACGAAACGGAAGTAAGGCTTGCAGTGCTGGATCGATTTCATCTTCCGATATAAGACTATGTTCATTCGTGATTTTTCATCGTGTAGGTGGAAAAAGTGCGGTATTAACAGCAGCAGTCGTTGGCCTCGGAGGTAGTGCAAGTTGTACCAATCGAGGTTCTTCTGTGAAAAACTTCATCCAAAATGGAAAACAGCTCAGTGAAATCGTCATTAAGCTGAACAACAGGGGTCAAGATGCGTATAAGCCAAATGAGTATGGCACAGCCATATATGTTATACGCCAATTAAACATGGCTGCAAACAAGCCTTACAGATTGCTAAATGAGCATAAGCAGATTATTTCAACAAAGAAGGAAGAGCTGAATCATATGCTCGACCACTTTAATATTCAAATAGACAATCCTCTCTGTGTATTAAACCAAGATGCCAGCCGCAAGTTCTTGCAGTCCAGCGATCCAAAGAATTTCTATAAGCTTTTTCTTAAAGGCACCCAACTTGCTCAGATGAAGGATGACTATGAAAGTATACATACTAAAAGAGGACAGGCTGGTATTGTGTTGGAACATAAAATGAAGGTAAAAGTTGTTGACACCAGTTCTACCTCTTACTTTGTTTTCTTTTGTGTTACAATTTGCAATAGAGGAAATTTTGGTGAATTAGATTTCAAAGTTACTAAATCATTAAGTGTGTATACATGGTGATGCTCGTTTGTTGTAAAGCTTTGCAATTTAAAAGTTAGAAGCCAGCATTGGTCAACTGGTTCTAAAAATTGCATTTATCATTATTTCATCTACATTAATAACACTCTTTTGTGTTTAGGCTATTCCAATTCTTGAGCAGGAAGAAAAGGAATGGAAAAAGAAATTAGATGTGTTCTCGTATTCAGAGAAGCTCCTCAAGCAAAAATTGGAATTGTACTGCCAATTAGCTTGGAGTAAAATAGCTACTGGGGAAAAGGTAGTGCTTTTTGTACCTAATTTATCTCTGCTGAGTGTCTTGATCATGATCAACGAAACATTGCCTAGGCTCTAGCATAATATACACCAGTGCGATTTTAATAACATATAGGTTGTCTTGCATATTGCATAGCCATGGCGCTGTGACTTGGTTGGTAACGCTCTGGTCTGGCAAGCAGGAAACCCCGAGTTCGAATCACAGCCACGGCTACGTTTTTTCCTAATTGATTTCAATTATTAATTAATTTTAACGATATAAATAGGTTCTGTCTTGCATATATCCCATATGCTTGGCGCCGTGGCTTGGTTTGCTAATGCTCCTGCCTAGCAAGCAGTAGATCCCGAGTTCGAATCTCGGCAAAGAAAAATTGCGGATTTTTTCTTCTACGCCACGTGGCGCCACCTGGCGGACAAAGGTTGAAAGTAGATAGCTTGTACACACAAAACGCTCGATTATTTAGTAGTGATGTACAGCATATTATGTTTGCGTGTACATATATACAGTTATGCCAATTATTTTGAATATATAGAATGTACTCGAATACATTTTTGTGTGGTCGTTTTTAAAAAAATTTATATTCTTTTGAATCATTTCTACAAAATGGAATCTTTTGTGAGCTTACATGTTATTGTATTTGTAAAGAGTATATTTCATTAGTCCTTACTGATTCCTTTATGAAATTATTTTTGCATGTCAGTTAGTTATCCTGATTGATATTATTTTAAAATGTTTAACTTGTGCTGTAATTGTAGTTTGTTTTAATTATAGGAGTTAAATGACAAGCAGACTGATTTGGAAACTCAAATCAAGCAAGCAGGACAGTTGTCTTCTAAAGTTAGCCAGTATGAAGAAAGAAAGAACTCGTGCGAAACAAAGCACGCCAAGGCCCAGCAAGAAATAAAACTAATAAACAAGAAATTGGCCGATCTGAAATCGTCTGCTGAACAACTAAGCAAGGACATAGCTCTGAAAAATAGCCAGCACAGAAATGAAATGGTGAGTAGGCTAACACTTTGCATATTATTACTCCTGCTCATATACTGTATAAGCATTACCAAGTATTATCGAAAAATCTGTTCGTTTTGGAGCACCCCATATGTTTGAGATTGAATGAAGATCTGGAATTATTCTATTTCTAACTTGCTTTTATGTTTTTCTGGCGATAAATTGCTGATTTATTCCACATAGATTGTTTGTTGAGGAGGTGCAAAAATAGACTGTCTGTAATGAAAGATAATTGCTGTGTTGAATATGTAATAGCTTACATACATATTTTTCAGCTTGAAGCTCAGAAGCTTAAGTTCAATATAAAGCAAGTGGCTATTGAAAGAAATGAGCTAATCAAGAAAATAAAAGGATTGCAGAATGTGTTAGTATGCATAATTGCAGTTCTGATTTGTTGTTTATCTCTATTATATTTCTTACATTTATTTATTTGTTGTTACTATAATTTTTTAATTAGGGATATGGATGATCTGCAGAATAAAAAGCAGATGCGTGAAAGTGAAATACAGAACTTAAACGCCAAGAAGAGAGAAATTGAGGAGAATTACAGGGATGCAGAAGTTACTGCCCAGCAGCATAAAACAAGTATTTTGGAGACTAGAAGTCAGCTTAATGAACTTAAGTAATTAAAGCCATTTTTTTTTAATTTTTCATCTGGTGAGGTCCACACATATCAAGCTTCGATTGTTGTCCCACATGTTGGTGTATCATGGTTATAAAATCGTGTTATAGTACGAAGCTACTGGGATTACATTTTTGAAATTTTACGGAAATTGTAGGCTTACAAGTACTTCGATTAGTGAGCAATTCGAAAATAAAATGATTGTATGTAGCCACTCTAGACTCACTGTAATTACTATGTTAGTTCTACCTTCCCTTCTGCACCCCTGACTTTGCAATTATCCCATTATTTGTATCTACTGTTAACATTTTTTTATTATATTTCAGGCAAGAGGAAGGGAATATGCAAAGCCAGCTTGAGGGAATCAGGCGCAGACTTGCTAATCTCGAGAGCAGTCGTACTAACTATATCAAACTGTTCGGAGATTGGGTGCCCGAAGCATTAAATCAGATCGATGAAGCATGCAGAGCAAACAAGTTTAGAAAAAAGCCCCTCGGACCCATTGGCAAGTGTTTGTTTGCTGTGCATCTGTGTGAACTTATTTGCTTACAGATATCATGTTTTCCTTTTCAATTAATAGGAGGTTTCGTGAAAATAGTAGATGCCAGATGGAATTTGGCAATTGAAAATTGTCTAAAGAATTTGCTGTCTGCCTTCTGTTGTGACAACCACCATGATGAACATGTGTTGGAGTCGATTTTAAGAAGGTTGCTTCAGTCAAGAAGAGGTGCCATGCCAACTATAATCACTAGTGCGTTTTCTAATTCTGTAAGTGGCCTTTGCATTTTTGAATTTATCTTCTATTTTTGGCAAATACAATGCATGGGTGTTTTAATTTGTATAACGTTCTTTCATTAGGTATACAACGTGCAACAACACTGCGCACAATCCAACAGGTATCCCAAACTGTTGGATATGCTGAAGATTGATAATCCTGTAATCACAAATTGCATTATTGATCAGGTAATTGCTTTATGACCTTTGTATTTGCCGAACATTTCTGTGAACAAGGGAGAAATTATATATTCGCTGTGCAGTTGTTCTGTTGTGCATTAAAAGGGTGATTTACCATTAAAGTGCAAAATCATAACGTTGCAAGTGCCTGATTAACTCAATAGCACATATACCGTTTTTGGTTTTTCACCCTTCAATTGTATACTATTGCTATTTTCTTGTTATTGTTGATGCTAACTATTTAGTCTGCTGTGGAACGAATCCTTCTTATTGAAAATCCCAGTGAAGCTCGACAAACCATGCAAAGGAATCCTCCAATAAATTGTTCTATGGCATATACAATGGAGGGTGATCAAATATATCCATCGCCAAAGTTTAGGATTTATTCTTCTCAGAAAGATAAAGCTAGCATTCTCCAAGAAAATGTTGAGAATGTCATTGGGTATGGGCTTTCGCTCTGCTTATTTCCCAGTCGGTCTACAGGATTATGCAATCTAATTTCCATTTAAATTACCTAATATAGTACATTAAAAGGTGAATGTTCGACTTTGGAAGCCGAGCACCAAGCGTTGAAAGAGCGTATAGCAATACTGGAGAGTAAATATGGTGCTGCCAATAGAAACGTCAAAAACTCCGATTCTAACCTGATGCGATTGGAGCAAAGCATTCGGAGGATTAATGGTGAGATCAAGGAGTTGGAAAGCATAGAATATGACGAACCCATCAAATTGTCACTTTTTGTAAGTTGATGTCAAACAGTTATGTAGATTGGAAAATGTGGCTTTGTATAAATCAAACATTCACTGCATAATTATTTTTATCTTCTTCAGAATGAAGACTTGAGAGGAATTTCTTCAAATTATGAAACCCTCGAAACTAATTTGAAAATTTGTGAAGATAATGCATCAAAATGGAAAGAAGAATACAAGAAATGTGTTAAAGATCGACAGGAAGCTGAAGAGAAGCTTAATGTGCTCGTACGAGATAGCCTTGAGCCGCTTAAGGTAAATTCGTTTTTTTTTTAATTTGACTAATCTGCTGTGCGTTAACATGCAAGGCTGACAAAGCTCTAAACTTACACATACAATTGCTTTAGTATTAAAGAGCAACCTGACATCTACCAAGCAAGTGTTATCGTTGAATGTTTGTACAATCCTTGTTCTGCGCAAAATGCTGGAGAAAATGGGTTCCAGAATTTTAAGATTTCATTTCAGTAGTTTGTAATTCTGATTATGCAACTTGTATTATTATTTAAATCTTATATGTTTTGAATGTTGTGCAGGAAACATGTGCCATATTTGAAGAAAAGAAAGCTAATCTCATCTATGAGCATAATAAATTTGTTGAGCAGCTGAACAAGAATCGTGCCGAGACTGTGGTACTATCGCAACAGACCAAAGAATTAGAAGCAGGTTTAGAACAATATATTCAGAAGTGTACTGAAGAATTTGGTCCACGACCTGCAAATGTTGGGAAGGAACACGATATTAAAAGAGAAGTGAAGCGCATCGAAGATGTTCTGGCTAACCGGAATTCGATGTGAGTATCTTGCTCATTCAATTTTTGACCATATTGTGTGATGGCGATTTGACCACATTTCAAGTACATATATGAGTGTACACATTATGGATGTCTATTTTGTTGCATGAGATTCGCCATTGTTATCATGATTTGTTTTAATGATAAATGAGTTTATGGTACCTTTTTCAGGTTTTTTGTCACAACCTGCTAGACCAAACGTTTTTTCAAACACATTGTCTTTTGCAGATTTGGTGATGAAACTGAAATAAAACAACGATATAAAGCTGTATATAAAAAACTTCAACAAATAAAAACTGACATGTCATCTCTGGAAAGCTTCCTCGAGGTAATCACAACCTTGGCTCGTGCATTTAATAATGTTAGCAGTATAATCGCTATTTGATGTTTTCATTTGACAACTGCAATACAAAATCGTACTAACACAACATACGAGGATGGGTAGTAGATTGTATCATGTTGCTGAATGCGATCAACCTTGCATTATAGAAATTGAGGATTTCAATGGTGCATCGCGATGAGTACTACAACCATCTCCGGAATCATCTGTCTGTCAAGATTAAGCAGCATTTCGTCGGTTTTCTTAGCCAACGGGAATACATTGGCACTCTCCAGTTTGATCATTCTAAAGAAGAATTACACGTTTCTGTATGTAAAACCATGAATTTGATCTAGAATTTATCGCAGAAACCACTTTGATGATGTTAAAAGTTGATAGTTACTTTTTTCATTCAATGCATTTAAACATGGAAGGTTAAAACTAAACCCAGTGAAGTACAAAAAAACACAGAAGTGAGGGCCTTGTCAGGAGGGGAACGCTCGTTTTCAACAGTCTCGTTCGTTTTGGCGCTTTGGGATTCAATCGAGTCACCATTTCGGATGATGGACGAGTTCGACGTTTTTATGGTGAGTGCTATGACAGAAAAATGGCCTCGTAACATTTCAGTTAAACATTTGAAGCATAATATTTGTTGTCCATCATCCTATGCTATGGTGTTGACCAACTTGTGTAACTACTGTGGTGTAATGTTTTCATTTGTTTCAAATAGGACATGGTGAACCGGCGAATCAGCATGGATATGATTTTGAGATCAGCAAAAGCAAACCCCTCTAAACAATTCATTTTTCTCACTCCGTTGGATATGAATTATTTAAAAGCAAACAATTCAACGAGGATATTTAGAATGAAAGATCCTGAACGTACACAATCAGTCTTCAGATCTCAAGCCAGCATCAGTGAGAATCTAGAGGAGGAATCTGCTGGAGAAAAATAAATTTATTTTACCAACATTACTCTTATTGAGTAATATTGGTAAAATAAATAGTAAGTAACACTTTGAATGCTGTATTGTTCCTACTAGTTTTGGTTAGCAACATTATCTAAAGTGGAAGGAAATCGAGTTTATTTATATTTTCACAATAAATTTTATAACAAAATATACATTACAGGTAAAATATTGTAAATCTCAGATAAATATTAAGTGAAGAGTGCCAAATACTCGCTTAGGTTTTTGGACGGAGTTCATTTTCACTTGGAATTTTCGAGCAGCGGATCTCTTGGCTTTCCCTCTGACCTGAAAACTCGCCACGCTCTCGTTGGTTCATGACAGCCAAGATGGTTTAAAAATTGATATCGTCAGTCCTAAAGCTTCAAACTCATTGAAAAGAGGGTTTAATTCTGAATGGGTTCTGCAGGATACGTGGTGTGGAGTCCATCACTCTAACAAGAAGATTGTCAATATAGTCTTCCAAATCATTAATCTGACATTGTTGATTTTCAATGAAAGCCCGTTGTTTGCACAACAGTTCTATAAGTTCCTGTGGAATGAAAGATGCACGATGTAAGTATAACAAACTAGAAGACTTGAATAATTATTGGACATTTGTATTTCTGATTTTGGAGGACGACTTTAGTATTTGTAGTTCACCTGCTTGGTCATTGCCTCGTACAATGTTAGCACTTCCCGGGGTGCCAACTTGTTAAGGTGACGCTTCTCATTCAAAACGTTATGCTCCAGCATTTGTTTTTTCTCAAAGTTCGAAGACTTATTGTCAACTGTAATCATGGTATTTATCTGTCTCCTAGCACCTGCAATTACAATATTTGTATTTGAATTCCTATTTCCTTAATCATCACTAGCGCAAAATCCAGCATCTATTTGGACAGGGCAAAAAAAAACTTGCTTTTTAAATTGGAGGCTTTCGCAGGTGGTGCCTTTGGTGGAGCTGAAGTAGTCCGATTGTTGCCATTATTTTTCTCTGAAATACGAGCGAGCAAAGTAGTGAGTGCAGAGGTTTTAACGGTTATAAACAGATATATTCACAATCTGTCAAATGAGTTAAAATACCTTTAAGTACATTCGTGTGTTTGTTGTTTTCAATTAGATCCGATGATGATAAACGAGTTGACAATGGAGATTCGACGGGAGACGAAGAGCTGCCAAATGTGTCACTGCCAAACGACTGTTCCATCTTACCTGGCGCCTATAGGTAAGAATAACAACTAGCACACATTGTAAACATGTTGCAAGATGAAAGAAAATATAAGCATACGGCTGTCACTGGGATGTCCTGGTCAATGGTTGGTAGTTCAGCTTGGCTTGTTGTAAGAAGCTGGTTATCATTTGTATGACTGGAGCTTGCAAGACTCTGAAAAGATGAACCCCAAACTTAGTATTAAACAGGAGAACATGTCAGCAGAATTTGTATGGGTATCATAGGCTATTATTAACCAAGCATTACAAAATAAGCAAAAAAATTATTTTTCTGATAATTCTACATACTTGCACACTGGTTTTGAAAATATTTCCCCAGAACATAGTCCTTAATATTTATCAGAAACATACCACTGTATCAATGTCACTGTAATCGCCACCTTCACCAAAAGACTGGTCATCTTCAAGCCCAGCATCATTTTCCTCTACAAATACTGGATCTTTAAAGGGTGATTTTTTCCTTGGAAGTTTGTCAGAAAGTTTACCACCTAACAAAAACATAAAAAAATAGATAAAGGTGCCAAATTTTTTGAAAGTTTTTTTTTTTTTTTTGTTCGTGTGATTTTGCCATTTTCTGTGTCAGTTTTGAAATTCGGGTTTCCTTATAAAAAAAATCAACCTGTCATAAACCTACCAATAGAATGCTTAAGCTGTCCCAAGGAAAATTTCTTGTCTTTACCACCAGCAAGATTCATCAGGCTTCCGCCAACACTATGAACCATTTTGAGAGGTAGAGATCCACTCTTGTGTGGTTTCTTACTCAGATCCATTAAGCTGCCAGTTACACTTTTGACAGTGAAAGTGCAACATATTTCTAACTCTCCTCTTGATTTGTTGTCATTGTGGTTTGGTTTTCCTTGTAATGTGTACCATCTAAGAATTAATTCATATTTTGTTTTAAAAATACATACCAGTACTGAATTCAAAATGCCTACAAAAGTAGAATCGCCCTTACTTATTTTTTGACCGTTCATAGACATCTAACTCTTGTAATGGTATATCAACTCTGCCCAGAAATTTATCCAATCCTACAAAATTGCGATGAAAAACTGCCAACGTAATACTGGACGTGTTGCCATCAGGTATTTGACTTGAAAATTAAGGACAGAAATGGTTCATATTGGTAAAAAGCTATGAATACTTGGACAAAGTAAATACATTGAGACATGGGCCTACAGCTCGCATTCCTCGTGCCATTCTGGTGACGCTGATTTTTGCTGAACTGAGGTCTGAAACTTTTCTTTGCCAAGTTGTATTGTCACGTAGGTGTCATTCACCCCTAATGAGCATATAAAAGACATGAAATTATGATTCAATACTTTGGCCATCATAGGTCTTAATGATATCAACCTCAATACTTTGATAATACAGACCATGTTTTCCTTTAATTCTCAGGTTTCTGGCTTTCTGAACTATTGAAATACAAAAACAAATCAAACCATGTAATTCCACTGTATGTTATTTTATTGTTAATATAAATGATAGAACTCAACTGATAACTTAACAGATTTTGTATCTACTATTTTGGTCAGGGCTAACATGATCTAATGGTCTTATCTGCAGGGTGAATAATGCTTGCTTGCAATTTTATTCGTATGGAATGCAGCTGGCTGCCATCCTGTCAGCCAGCTTGCTATGAATCAGTAGACAAATAGCGCTCATCATAAATTAAACTAACTGAAAAAGAAAGTCTCCCTATACTGTATTTAAACTATTTGTATTCTGGAGACATGTCAAAATTAACTTAAATGCAATGACTATTGGGGAATGGTAAATTTGAGTGGACTATGACACGCCTACATAATACTTGCAAAATTACACTGAGATTTAGATGGTTACCAGGTAATCGAATGTCGTAAAGTGTAGAATGATAAGAACTTTGAAAACTTAGGTTTGCACCAGTCATTGCGATTTTCCCAAATGCAAATGATTTTTCTAGATTGGTGTTATAAATTAAAGTGTAAAATAAGACTATGTTTAGTAGTCCTCTGGGGTAGGTTTCATATTGCCGACCAAGGAATGAAAACCTGCTCTGATGTTCGTGCATTCTAACAAGCACAGAATGTCATGTACCATTATTTAATTTTAAATACAAAAAATACTTTGCAAAAAAAAAAAAACGGACGGACGAATAATTTGCACAAATGTGTGTAGACTAGAACAAATTTTGGAAAACATAAAAATTGAATTTGTCAAAATTAGAGTAGTACATTTACATTTAAACCGGTATATACATTCAACCCAAAACAAAACCCAAGTTTTCGTACATTTTAAAATTTTTGCTACACGAACATGAAATTCGACATTATTACCAATGGATTATTTATAAGTGTGCACGAAGTGGTTCCTTGAATTTATTTTAAACAATGCATATTTATGGGCTGCAATGTCGCGATAAGTTGTACGTGGCATGAATTAATTTGAACAATATATTTATAGATCTATTTCAACCCTTAAAATATACATAACCACACAGATTAACTTTGAGACATTTTTTCCTCCTTAGTTTTTCGAGAGGCCATCATTTCAAAGTTTTTTTTTCTAAGAAATTAAATTGCACGCGGAAGTGTTTTTCAGTTCATTGTCAAGTAAACCTGAGTTCAGGTTATTTGTTCAGGTCAAGAAAAGAGCACCTGCGCACAGCGTAAAGATATTCGAAAACCAAACATATTTATTTTTAAAACCGAAATATATTAAGATATCAAAAGCAACCAAACAATTTAGTCATTTACAAAATCAAAAAAAAAAAATAGATTTTAAAAGTTTGAATTTACATCGAACGCATTCTTCTGACAATCGAATAACAACTTTTTAATTTTATTATGGAATGAAACTGCAGTCGGCTACAGTATAAAAATATTTAATAATGCTGTTTAAATGTCAATTTGCCAGTATTTTATACCGATAGACTAACGCAGGATTACACATCAGTTCCAAAAAACATTGCAAAACAGTTTGAATTAAATTTTGGCAGCTGAAAATAGAAGTGGAGGTAAACAGTTGCAAAAGTAGGCCTACTCACCAATAACTTGAATATGCGTTGGGCTCCACATTTTTACTACCAATAAAATAAAATAACCACTTTAAAATATTGATTGCCCTATGTTGAGCTAGTAATCAAATTTAAAATGCTTATTAGGTCCAGAGGCGTAAGAAATGGCGACTTATTCAAGTCCAAATACGCGAGAGAAACCCATCGCGAGTTCACCCTGCAACGCCCTAGCTTGCCAATGACTTCATACTCTGCATTGGACAAACAGGTCGATTCATAAGAGATTTAAAATATCTTGAAATTGGATCAGTCGTGTCAGGAGCACTGCACTGAAGGTAATAACAATTCAAGTTTCTCAATTTCTAATTAATTTTTATTACATTTATAAAAATAAACTTCAAAAAATGCAATGTTTCAGGACAAAGTCAAAAGATGGCGCTGCAAGTATCATTTTTTGAAATCAGGTTGTGACGGAGGCGAGCACGTGACCTACGTCACCAAAACCCGGTTGCTAAGGA
The DNA here is from genome assembly GCA_034695085.1 of Cylindroiulus punctatus. Classification (NCBI taxonomy): domain Eukaryota; kingdom Metazoa; phylum Arthropoda; class Diplopoda; order Julida; family Julidae; genus Cylindroiulus; species Cylindroiulus punctatus. Next base: position 47,322 of record JAQFYZ010000314.1, read on the forward strand.
TATGTTTGCCTAGCAACCAATGTGCTTTCCAGCTCATCTGGGCTGGAATACCGGATGCTACAACATCATTATTTTTCTAAACATAATATATAAATTAAAATAATTCCGTATACCGAAGCATTTAGAAGCATTGAAATGTCTGAATTATCTATATCTACTAGTCATCGAAAGGGAGGTGACACTCAATTCCCAAGGTAGTAAACTGAATTATCAACAAATCACTGCGTTTATATCAGTAATTTTAACCTTTGTTTACCTTCATTTTTTTAGGTTGACGAAAAAATTTCTCTTGGAACATTGTAAACAACTGAATTTATATTCCACGCCTTATATCAACACCTGTCTCTATTTGCAGTACAAAGGTGTGATCGATTTTATTTGCACGAAAGTTTAGGTGTTCCTGAAAATTTCAAAAAGTTAATTTTTTCAGGTTTTGTTAAAATTGAAAATTTGGATGAATACACCGGCTTGAAGGCGTTGTGGTTGAATCACAATGGAATCAGAATAATAGAAAACTTGGAAAAGTTGACAAATTTGCGGTGCTTGCAACTTCACGACAACTTCATAACGAAAATTGAAGGCTTGAACGCTCTAGTGAACCTACGAACTCTGAACTTATGCAATAATCGAGTCAAGACGATAGAGAATCTTAGTTAGTGTAATCTACTAGTATTTTCAAGTTTTGAATTTTTTAAAGTTCAACGTGTCCATTTTGAATATTAGGTGGCTTGCCAAATTTGTCAACTTTACAAATTAGTCGTAACTTGCTCCACGACTATTCCGACATTGCCCATCTAATCAACTGTCACGAAATTTCCGTATTGGATTTGTCGTTTAACGAACTCCAGGACCCCGCCATTTTGGAGATTTTTACCAAAATGAGAAACTTGGTAAAGTGATTCTGTCAAAGCATGTGACAAAATTTTGATTGAACTTTTAATATTGACACGGTGACATCATAGCGTTTAACTTCTTAAAATTTGAATTTTCTTTGCACAGAGAGTTTTAAACTTATCGGGAAATTCAGTTGTCAAGAACGTGCAAAATTACCGAAAACGGGCCATCCTCGACATTGTAATTTGCAAGTTTGAAAATTCTTTTGACGTTTGTCCCCTAGTGGCAAGTCACGTAATTAGAGCGCCTTAGTATTTCTAAACTATTTTTAGATCGACCTCACATATTTGGACGATAGACCAGTGAGTCCTCGTGAGCGAGCCTGCGTCAAGTGCTGGTAATGCTATATCGGTTAAATTATGGCGGTCTACCAAGTTTATAAGTTTAATTATTCGCGAAAAACGGGTCGATGCTCAATTTCCGATGGTTGAATTAGGGAAAAAGGTGGTGTGGAAGCCGAAAGGAACGAACGTCTTAGGTGGATGGCGCAAGAAAGGCAGAATATTGAAAACAGTGTCAAAGGTCAGTTTCGATTTATAAGTAGTATTGAATTTCTTGGCTTTAAAGTTTATTCGATTTGATTGTATAATTTACGATCGGTATTTTCGCGTTTATGCAGCAGTCCTAAAAAGGCGCGAGGAAAGGTCAGCCGGCAAAGACTTTCAAGGTCCATTTGGAACAGGTCCGGCAACACATTTGGACAAGGAATTTCAAGACGAAGGATTTCCCAAGGTGTTTGATGCCCCTGGAATCGAGTCGGCCAGTTGTGCTAAAGGTAATAAACCAACTGATTTAGATGATATTACTCTTGACATTGATTTTAATTAGTTTAAAATGCACTTTGATCCCCTAATCATGAAGTGTATGCGTTACATTCGACGACCATAATACATGTACATGTAGTTAATTTCAACTCACAATGCCTTCTACAGTTTAATATACGCCTGTAAATGTAAACATTGTTACAATAAGTATGAAACCCTTTTAAAAAGGATTGCCAGTATGTTGTACTTGTATGCTGCGTTTCAATTAATCGCCACCGCAAATCTAATAATGGCGGGATAATAGGATACCGAAACAGCTGGTTTAGAAAAAAAATTCCTAACGACGAGTTATG
>JAQFYZ010000315.1:0-49283 GCA_034695085.1 Cylindroiulus punctatus
GAAGTGCCATTATTTTTTGGAAGTCTGCTATCTCGACCTTTTTGCAGTTGTTTGTGACATAAAATTTCACCCGTGACATCAGTACTGGAAGTGCCACTATTTTCCGGAAGTCCGCCATCTTGACCTTTTTGCAGTAAGTGCCACCATTTTTTGGAAGTCCGCCATTTTCATCTTTTTGCAGTTGTTTGTGACGTAACATTTTACCCGTGACATATGGAGTGCCACCATTTTTTGGAAGTCTGCCATCTTCTATTTTACGCGTGACGTCAGTACTTGAAGTGTCACAATTATCCTGATGTCCGCCATCTTGACCTTTATACAGTTGTTTGGCAGTACTGGAAGTGCCGCCATTTTCCCAAAGTCCGCCATCTTCTCCTTTTTGCTGTTGTTTGTGACGTCACATTTTATGCCTGACATCAGTTCTGGAAGTGCCGCCATTTTCGGAAGTCCGCCATCTTCTCCTTTTTGCCGTTGTTTGTGACATCACATTTTATGCGTGACTTCAGTACTGGAAGTGCCGCCATTTTCCGGAAGTCCGCCATCTTCTCCTTTTTGCAGTTGTTTGTGACGTCACATTTTATGCCTGACATCAGTTCTGGAAGTGCTGCCATTTTTGGAAGTCCGCCATCTTCTCCTTTTTGCCGTTGTTTGTGACTTCACATTTTACGCGTGACGTCAGTTCTGAAAGTGCCGCCATTTTCCGGAAGTCCGCCATCTTCTCCTCAGTTGCCGTTGTTTGCGACATCACATTTTACACGTGACATCAGCTCTGGAAGTGCTGCTATTTTCGGAAGTCCGCCATCTTCTCCTTTTTGCCGTTGTTTGTGACATCACATTTTACACGTGACATCAGCTCTGGAAGTGCCGCCATTTTCCGGAAGTCCGCCATCTTCTCCTTTTTGCCGTTGTTTGTGACGTCACATTTTCTGCGTGACGTCAGTACTGGAAGTGCCGCCATTTTCCTGAAGTCTGCCATCTTCTCCTTTTTGCCGTTGTTTGTGACGTCACATTTTCTGCGTGACGTCAGTACTGGAAGTGCCGCCATTTTCCTGAAGTCCGCCATCTTACAGCAGCTAGTGACATCGCCATTTTGGGTTTTTGAATTTAGCGGTTGATATTATATTTAATATTAAGTTGAAAAATTTTCCAGATATTGTGGGAATCGAACCCAACTCCAGTAGGTTGCTAACCGAGTGTCTTACCACTCTGCCACCAGAGCAGTTAAGGGGAACACTAATTATGAAGGCATAGATTAACTCCCATATTTAGAATTGATTAAGATTTTTTGAACGGCCCCTATGTGAAGCCTCCTGTATGAAATGCCTTAGGCTCAGCATGGAGTAGTATAGGGAGTTGATGCCAAATCCGCCATGTTGGGTAGTGCCGAAACGGAAATGTTACTCTAATAATAAATATTATATCGAAAAGAACTTTGACGAAATGCCTGGAAAGAAGTATTGTCACCAGAAACGAACAATTATGCAAAGTTCCAAAGTACTAAACATTGCCTAAGTGGGTGTAATTCGGATCGCCAGATTTGAAGATTTTGCTGGTGAAGTATAAATAAGCATGGTAAAAACAGAAAGCTCCCATTAGCAAAAACAAATATGCAAAGATATCGTGCACAATCTGCAATGTGGAATCAATGGGATGTTCCAAACATCTCGTACGGTTTTGAAATGAATGCACATTATAATCTTGGTTATGTATAATAATGATACTTTACACAATGTCAAATAAGTTATAACTTTGTAGTTCCATTTAAATGTCATAAGTTTAAAAAACTTGCGTGGCAAAACCTCGCAGGTCACGTGAAGTTCAATGATGCACAAAATATGCCATACACTGTACATGCCTCATATTATGCATGCAATATACGGCATGCATTCTCATTATCAAAAATGGGCGTTTACACACGACTATCCAATAAAAACTGCACAGCAGCCTATGCATCTTTTCTAAAGAACTTCCTTAAATTTGAAACACATTCGCGCGATTAAAAAGTACAGATAAGCTCTACTTTATGCCCTGCTCCAAACGTGCACAAAGTATTGTATGGATCCGAATCAAGAATATAACTATCATTCAATGCAGTTAAAAACGGACTGCTATTCAATATCTAATTTGGTGACATGGACTATTCCTGTCATCCTCTCGTTGTTCAGCATCGCAAACAACAATTATCGATCCAGAGTTGCCTGCAATGTCAGCAAGTGCATGGTAAAAAGGATGTCACCATTTCCATCGACTGTTACCATTTTGGCCGTGGAGTGCCTAACGCTTTTGATGATACGCCTTACTCGGTCTTGCTTTGGTGCCCTAGCATCATTTGCAACGAACCAACGTTTATTTCCAGATTCTGTTAATGCTAAATGTCCACTTGAAATTTTTGTCTAATTATAGAGTTAATTTTTTCTTAAGGCAAAAAATTACAGAAAATTATAAGAAAATTACGAGTAGAGAGCTCTGTTCTACTTTAGACAAATCATATCGCAGCATTACAAAAATTAAGAAAATTAGGGCGGAGCTCCAGCCAGTGTTGCCAGATACTGCATGAATTTAATTGGAATTTTCCGGCGGCGCTTTTGCCAATGGACATCTTTTCATGCACTGCCTTCCCACTTGATGACGCTGATCATACTTAGGAAAATTAAAAGATTTTCATGTTGTTAGTGTCGGGAAATTAGGAAAGCCAACTTAAGACCAAAATTAAGGCAAAGAATTTCAAGTGGACAGGAAACATAATGCTATATGGTATGTCATGAATGTCACACACGTGCCAGAGCAGCCAGAAGCATATGTATGTTCAAACGAGACATTTGGAATATGATGTAAATCCTGACACCCTAAATTCCTCCGTATGTATCGTGCTGTCCAACGTGTAATTGGCATGCTGGAAGACCAATAGTATGGATCCAACCGTTCAATGCTGCTAAAGAAGGTCCACCTGTCCACGTCTCATTCCTCGCGTTGCGAATGAGACATATTTATCATAGCAAACGATGATAAAATTACAAGGAGAAGGAAATTTAATGTCCTATTAATGACTTTTGATGTTTCCGTTAGCAAACTGGTCTTAGTCCTGAGACAATGCTGACATGGCAACTGCAATTTCCTATCAGGTCTTGTTGTTTGCTCCATAGCCGTCATAACAAAACAACCTTTATTGATCAAGTGTCTGTATCATTGTCTATACAGGTACCTTCCGTTAATGGTAAACATTCTGAGGGTAAAACTAGGATGTTACTATTTGCAGGAATTGTTGCCATTTCCTACATTGCATTGCGCTTAGCATGCACCGAACCAGCCATTGCTGGAAGCCCTGGTGTGGTGGTCGGACGACCCAACTCTGAACTCTCCAGGACATCGTACCATTCCAGCTCCACATTTCCGACAAATATTTCCAAATTCATTTTACAAAAATATGAAACAATGGAGATGATTGGTCTGGTCAACATCTAACCCACCCCTGAACTGTCCAGAGCATCGTCCCATTATAGCACTAAATTTCCGGAAAAAAATATTTCCAATTTCGTTTTCCCAACAAGAGCACCATTGAAGATGATTGGCCTGGCCAACATGTTCCACCCTTTCTTCGTTCTCTTCTACGCCTTCGGCATCGATTCGTACCCGAATTCGAGGAAATCGAGCTGGATGCTGAAGACGTCCCGGGTCTTGGGTCTGGTTTTGGTCCTTTTGTCGTTGTACAGTGTGGATGGGCATCGTGCCCTTTACGAGAGACTCCAACGATACAACAATGGAACGAAGCTAAGACGCGGACAGCTTGTATTTTTCTTATTCCAGCACATCCGGGCCATCCAGCTGGACAACTTCCTGCTCTGTTGGGCTCTGCTGAAGCAGCAGCAAGGCAAAATCCAATTGCTGTATGAGAAACTGGAAAGAATTTCTCTACCGGAAGAGCGGTTCCGTCGAATTCGGAGCTCTTTCCGGAAATACATTTTACTAGCCATTGGTATTTTGTCAATTGTTCCGCTCGTGTGTATCGTTTATGGGGAAGGAGTCAGTCGTGCCCGTTACAAAGGGAACATGCAACAGTTTCTCCTATATATGCACTTGGTACCCTTACCAGGGAACGTATTCCTGCCCATCTCCAGCGCCCTCTTCGTGCTGCTGCTGCTCACTTGCTTCACGGAAATAATGCGCCAATTTCGGGAAATCAAAATTTCAAATTCCAGCCTCCATGCGACGAAGTGTTTCGACAGGATGATGATGACCTACGTGGACTTAGCGGGTGCACTCGAAGACGTTTACTCACTATTTGCCACCACGATTTTGACGACTTGCCTATCTCAGCTTTGCATTGGCGCCCTAGCTGTTTTTACCATGTCCCAGAAAGTGTACGCACCCTACGTTTATTTCCAGATTCTGCTGACCGCCATGATGCTTGCCAGTTTGATGCTCACTTTCATAAATACGGCCAAATTTGACAATCTGGTGGGTTTGCTAAAATGCAACTCAATATGGTGACTACTACCTTCGAAAATCAGAAGCTGGCAGTGATTGCAGTGATAGTAGGGGCAGCTGATTAAATATATCACGTTTCTCAAAATGCAGTCATAGTGACTACTAACTTCCAAATTCAAAAAAAAAAAAAAAAAACTAAATCATTGAATTTTTGATTGCATTTCAGGGGTTGGCAGAAAATAAGGTTTTTGCAGAAATTCGAATTCAATCCAATTCAACTCAATATCCTACAATCAGTAATTGAATACCATCTGGTAGGGGGGTGTAGTCCATAAACTCATTTTATGCAATCATCATCACTTCTTTATTAGGTGTGGTCATTAAATGTTGGAGGCAATTTTTATATCAAATAGAAGTAGATCAAAAAATACTACACCTTGGTTGATTCTTCTTAGGAAATAGTCACAAACCAAAAACAAATTGTGTTTCAAATTTCGCGTTAGAATTTAAATTCACAGAGTTTACAGGTTTTTCCAGCTGCAATAAAAATGCCATAAGTTTTCCAGGTTTTCTGGTAGGAAGTCACCACAACATGTAACGGTGTTACGAGAGTTATCCCAAATTTTGCATTCCTTACTTGCCCTTCATTTCTCTAAGGTTTCCCACTTGCTGAGTTCTTTAAGTAACTCCATTACAAAAGAATACCGGAATCCAGTGTCAATTGTGATGATTTATGTAAGTATACCCAAACACCTCGAAACCAAACTTTGAAAAAAATTTCGTCAAAATAAAATTGATATGATCTGTTTCTCACAGCGACGACTGAAACAACTGATGTTTATTCAGATTTCTCATCACCTGCGTCCCTGTTTGACGCCTTGCAGGTTTTTTCAAGTTGATGAATATTTCATCGTTGATGTAATTTGGAACTGTTAAAATCAATCTGTTGGACCTTTGATTCACTTCAGTTCTTAATTTTTTTTATCTTTCCAACGAATATTACAGTTCCTCCTCTTTGTGATCGACATGTACAATTTAACGAGAGACGGAGTATACGATGCTCAAAAAGAAAAAACAGGATCAGTGACTTTTGTAATTAGTGTTGGTTGACACGCTCAGGCCAACTTCAACTGACCACAACAGTTTTTAACTTTATGTTACACAACATAACACAATCAGAAAAAACATATATGCAAGGTAATTCTGCACAGTCTGCGTTAGGCAATCACCTTGGATGGTCCAAACATATCGTACGGTTTTGTAATGAATGCACATTATAATCATAGTTATGAATTAAAATTATACACACAAGACATATCTTTGCAGTTCAATTCAAATGTTATTAGTGTGAAAAAATTGATGTCTGTTTTGTTAAAATTAACGTATCGCAAATTAAAACTTCAGACAATATCAGTTAGGTTATATCTTTGTAGTTATATTTACATGTACATGTTATTAGTATAAAAAACGTGATGTTCAATGTTGCACAAAATATACCGTATATACCTCGTATTTGCATGCAGTATGCGCCATGCATTCTAATCATGGAAAATGTACATGTATACACGAGTATCCAATAAAAGTTATCCAAATTTTTTTGGATACAAACATAACATGGTTGTATTACACGGCTCACTTTGTTAAATACGGCGAAATTGAACAATCTCGTGGGTTTGCTGAAATGGTGACTACGAATTTTTGAACACGAGAAGCTGACAGTGATTGCTTCTGTGAAGGGCAGCTAAATAACTCACGTTTTCGGGTTAGCAGCGGCCCCACTACAAGGACAAGTGCATTTTTTTTCGCTCATAAACTAGAAAATCAGAGTTTTGGTCATATATCACTCCTACTACCAAGCTTGGTGGCTTAGTGGTTATAGTCTCCACCAAGCGTTTGGGAGACCCGGGTTCAAACCCCGGGTCGGCTAACCCGATTGTGGTTTTCGTGGTTTCCCACAATCAGTAATGGCAAATGCTGGGATAGTTCCCCTACAAAACCGGCCACGACCGTCCCTCCACCTAGTAATATTATACGAATATACCAAGATACCTATACAAATAATTACGGCCATAAGAGATGTTCTCTTCGAGCCTTGCCTTGCCTTGCCTATATCACTCCTACTATATACCAGGAATGATATTTTTTAAAAAATGCAAAAATCATCACAAAATAGGGATTATTGCCAACAATTTAGTAAAATTATTCAATAACATTAACAGGTGGAAACGCCGTAGACGAAATTTCTAGACATCCTAAGGCCCATCATTTCATCAAAAATTTGTTTAATAATATTAGTAAGCCGACAGGATTACCATTCTCGAAACGCCCTAACTTTTTTTATAGATGATTTTTTTAGATGTTTAAATGAAGCTGAATTGCTGGGGAATCTTTTCTCGTTAAATACTGAAGTTCAAACACATTCGCCTGATTAAAAATGCGGATAAGCTGCCTTATGCATGCCCTGCTCCAAACGTGCGCTATCAAATTGTCTTTGAATTAAGAACAAGGCTATACTCGCTAGGGAAAGTGGTTTTTTTTCGTTTACCAAATCAAATCAAAACCAAACTAGCCAACAATGTCATCTGTTGCTTGTGGTGACTAACCGAATACCTATCACTGCCTGCCTGCGAGCCATCAGGAGAAAATCCCTTTTTAATTGCGGCTATGGCGTCTAAGGGCCCTTGGTCAAAAGTTCCATTTCCGGGCAAGTTCCCTCACCAGAAATAAACCTGAGTACGGAGACAGTTATCATAGCAAAACTTCAAACTAGGGCATGTTGTTGGCTACCGTTTCCACCGTGACAACGCCGGGCCTTCCTGTTTGCCTTACTCATTTCCTCTGTGTGAAGACGATAAAGCTCGTGTTTGATGATAGGCAAACTGACAGCAAACATCCAACCAACCATTGGGGGCGTCGGAGGCCCTTTAATGGCGGAGAATTTCCACAAGGTAAATCATTATTCAATCATTAAACCATCATTATTCGACAACTTCACAACCATTTCCGCCGCATCGTCTGTCAGTTCATTACAATTTCGTTCTGACGCCAACCAACCAGAGCAATGAAGTCTATCGACTTGGCCACCATGTTCCAACCGTTTTTCGCCCTCTTGTACGTCTTCCGCATCAATTCCTTCCCCGGATGGACAACACCGAGCAGGAGGCTGAGGCACATCCGGGACCTCGTTTTCATCTGGGTCCTTGTTTCGTTCATCTTCAGCGTGCAAGGCCAGCGCGTGTTTGAGATCAAACTTCGACTGCACTACGGAGGAGTGAAGCTGCCAACTCAACTCCTGTCCTATTACGCGTACATGTACGGCATAGCGGTCCAAATGGACAACTTCCTGTTCTTTTGGGCGCTGCTCAAGCTGAACCAGGCCAAAATCCAGTCGCTGTACGAGAAACTGGGGCGAATCACGTTGCCGGAAGAGCGGTTCCGTCAAATCCGAACATCTTGTCGCAACTTCATGTTAACGGGTTGTCTCATTGCGTCTCTGGTCCCGTTCAGGATCGCCATAGAACAGGTGGTGTACTGGCTTGCCGGTTTAGAAAAGCCGAACTACGTGACATTCTTCTTTGCGTATGCAGCATACACCCCGGCCACCGTCCTGCTGCCCATTTCCGGCACCCTCTTCGTATTGTTGCTGCTCGCTTGCTTCTCGGAGAAACTGCAGCAATTTCGAGCAATTCGAGGCTCCAATTCCAGCCTGGGCACGGCGCGGCGCTTCAGAAGGATGATGGTCACCTACTTGGAACTGGAAGATGTGCTCAACGACGTTTACTCGCTATTTTCCACGCTGATTTTGACAACTAACCTGATTCAAATTTGCATTGCCGCTCTAAATATTTTCGTCATACACAGAAGTGTGAGGGTGCCGTTTGTTCTCTACCAGCTGCAGCTGACCCTCATGATGATTGCCTGTTTTGTTCTCACTATCAGAAACACGGCAAAGTTTACTACCAACGAGGTAGGTTGCACCGTCCGACTCACTGTTACTTATATTCCAGGGCCGGCTCTATCATATGAGCGAACTAGCAGCCGCCTAGGGCGCAAATTTTCTATAAAGGCTATATTTCAGGCAAGGATCGGCACCCTTGCCAGAGGTCCCTTACCCCTTTAGAATGGCTGCAAACTTTTCTGTTTTGGAGCTACAATTTTGATGGGCGCTTCTTACTGTTTGCAAATTCTTTAACAGAAATAGGTCGTATTGGTCTCTGCAAATTTGACCATTCATTGTACCATTTATTTCAGTGGGGTTGGGGAGTTTGGAGGTTGTAATCCCCTCCCCATTGTGTTGAACAAATTGAAAAAAAAAAACCCACTAAAATGTTTAAGGATACTTGAAAATCCCACTCCAAGTGCCACAAAACAAATAATTTTGCTTCTAATTTTATAAAATTTTCCTGGGGCGAACCCCCTGGACACCCCTGTCGCCTAGGGGGTTTTTCTACACTTTCCAGACCTCCCTCCACCCGGGGGGTCATCCCATTCTACCACTTCTAAGGGCACATAAAACTTCAAGTGCCCCAGGCTCCCCAAAGTCTTAATCCGGCGCTGAGTACTATAGAATATACATGTTTATGTATATTGTTACTATTTCCCCCCTACCACCACCACCCCATTGAGTTTAACAAATTTTTGTAAACTCACTAAACTATTTCAAATTTTACTTGAAAAATCACATTTAAAGTGCCTCAAAACTCATAATCTTGCTTCTCATATTTGAAAATTTTCCGGGGTCAGTCGAGTTTACAATTACCGTTTCATCAAGTGTATTCGGAGGCCGGGAAAGTGGGATTGACCGTGATTACCATGCCATATTTTTGATTATTCATTTTGTTATAACTTGAAATCCTTAAGATTAAAAAGGAAGTATAGGTTATTACAACAATCGGTTGTAACGACTAAAATCGTTGGACGTCGTTGACAACGTTTTCTACTACCAGGGCAGTTATTTATTGTAAAAAGAACGAGGCAGTATGTGACAAAATTGAAATATACACTTTGTAGAGCATTTAATTCTCTATTTTTACACGTAATCTCTGCAGTTATTGATGCATTTGTGCCATCGTGTCACAAGTTTCTGCATAACCATCATTGACAAATGCCATGTCGTACTTCCAGTCCTCGTTACATTGGAAATGGTGGCCTGCAAGATGTTTATTAAGCAGAGCCTGATTAAGGCGGGTAATGCTGCAGCATTAAACCCTTTTCTGAAATACAATGTAGGCCCAGAATAGGCTATGAAATAAACCTTTTGGTACTTGTCCATTAACGGAACTACCTGTTATGTTAGGGTAGGTTAGGTTAGGTTAGGTTAGGTTAGGTTAGGTTTGGTTAGGTTTTCTGAGCGTTTATACCTACCCTAACCTTATACCTGACATAACCTAACCTAACGAAACCTAACCTAACCTAACCTAACCTAACCTACCCTAACATAATATGTAGTTCCGTTAATGGACAAGTACCAACCTTTTTGTTCTGCAGCATCAGGCCCAATTTGGTCTTAATCTCGCCCTGTGTAACTTGAGTGGACCAAAAAGGTGATGGTTGCTTGGGACCAGATCTGGACTGCAAGGAGGATAGTCAACAATGTTCCACGTCCATTTTTCTACCTGTGAGACAACAGCATTGTGCGCAACATGAGGAACTGGAAGTGCAACCGAACACGTTTGTCAATGATGGTATATATGCAGAAACTTGTGACACGATGGGACAAATGCATCAATGACTGTGTGGCAATTTTGTAGGCACGTGTATGAATCCAAATCACTATACTTAATAACGAGCTTATCAGTTTACAAATAAAAAACTGTCATCGATACATCTTGTTTCACTATTTCACTAAGGTTTCCAACTTGCTGAGCTCCTTAAGTAACTCCATTACAAAAGAATATCTGAATCCACTACCAGCTGAGATGATGATTGTAAGTCAACTCAAACCTGTCGAATCCACTATTTCTAAAGATATTCATCACACTACATTTGATTTCAGCAACGACTGAATCAACTGATGTTTATTCAGATTACTCAACACTTGCAACCCTATTTCACTCCATGTAGGTTTGTTGAAGTTGACGAATATTTCATCGTCGATGTAAGTTGGGAGTTGGGATTGGCAAAATCAATTTGATGGACATTTGATTCGCTAATGGCTTCATCATTTTAACTTTTCAATGCATCTTGCAGTTCTTTCTCTTCGTGATCGACATCTTCACTTTAACGAAAGATGGAGTAGATTTGAATAGCCGGGAAGATCCGGTTCAGGAATTTGATCACGCGATGGTCTATCTTATAGGCTAACGCTTTGCTTGTCATACTTGGGATAAGTCGCACTTGAGCACAGTATTGTACCGTACACATTCCCGCCCGCTCAGTCGCAGAGTATGGTGAGACTTGTACAGGTCAAAATAAGCGCATCGTCACAGCCCCAGTTAGCAACGTGACCTTTTTCCTGACCTTTGAAGGAATACAACAAATGAAACTCATCGAATTGAGCGAGCCAAATGTCTTTTTCCTGTTTTCTTGAACTGATAAATTGACTATTCGTCCACTAACAATTCACCACTAACAATAATCCTTCCTGTCCACTTGTTATTTTTTGGCTTAATTTTCGTCTTAAGTTGGCTTTCCTAATTTACCGATCCTACCCACATGCCAATCTCTAAATTTTCTTAGGTATGATCAGCGCCACCAAGAGGGAAGAAAGTACAGGAAAAGATATTGGCAAAAGCGCCGCCGGAAAATCCCCAGTAAATTCATGCAGTATCTGGCTATACTAGCTGTAGCTCCGCCCTGAATTTCTTAATTTCTTAATGCTGCGATATGATTGGTCTGCTTGTACTTTTCTTCTCATTGTCTATAATTTTTAGCCATATATGAGAAAATTAATATAAAAAAACTCCAAAATAATACAAAAGTGGACAGTTAGCATCAAACTATCCGGTAGCTAAGCAACAAGCGAACGAAAATACTGCCTCTTAAAGTGCGCTGTTAAATTAAGCGCTCAGCTGAGTCAGCGCGTAGGTTAGCATTGACTGAGCGGTCGCTAGTTGCAGCTGTATTTAGCAACACGCCTATAACACTAAATATGCTGCACATGCCTCGTGTTGTGCATGCATTCTAAACGTGTTAAATATATTCACGACAATCCAATAAAAATTGCATAAAATGGTCCAAGCACCTTCTCTCTTGAAATACTTAAGTTAAAACAAATATACCGCGATTAAAAAGTGCGGATAAACTCAACTGAGACGTTTGTTTGTAGGACCAAATCTGTAGATGCGAATTACAGTACCATTAAATGCTGTAAAAATATCGGCATTGACCATTCACCATACAAGTAAGTACATCACGGGTACAAGTAATGTATAACACATGTAAATCTGAAGTAGATTTTTGTCAACAGCTATTCAAAATAAAATTTAAGATGTTACTTAGTGCTTTGGGACGTTAGTATGACCAGTACGTCTGCCCCGTAACTTAAAATGTCATAAACATTTAACGTATGTTATCTCATAATCTGGTCAAACACCTTAATTTGAACAAAAATGGTAGATAGGTTTACAAAGGTGTGATGTCGATCAAAATGGCGTCCGTGATGACTGCAGGTGGATGCAAATCAAGCCGTTATTTTTGGCTGGTTGCGGAGTTTTACACGATGTGCCTGTAAGTTAACAGCAAACATTTCTGCATTTTAATACAGATAATGAGCACGGTAAATTTACATCCCATTTGCAGTAACATACCAGTTGCCGTCACAATACTACCATTAATTGTATTATAGTAAGCCCAAAACACTTGCTTGTTTTTGAATTTAGAATGACGCCTGTCCTAGCCGGCGAAAGTTAGTGGTTTATAATTTTTTGTGTTATTTTTGCCTAACTAACAAAACCTGACCTGACCAACTAAAACTGACCTAAAAAACTTCATTATGGCGCCCCTAACTGTAAGCAATCATTGCTGGCCTGTGAGCCATCCGGAAAAAAACTACCTCATTTTTCAGCAGGCAGGACGAACCTTTAGTCAAAAGTTTCAACTCCAGATAAATTCCCTGACAAGACGTAAACATCAGCTTGCATGCTTCAGTTAGCATGGCAACAAGTCGTACCACTAGAACATGTTGCTGGCAACCGCGTTCCCCGTGACAACGCCGGGCCTACCTATGTGCCTTACTCATTTCCTATATGTAAAGATAAGGAAGCTTGTATGAACACAAGAAAGATATGACAGGCAAACAGAAAGCAAACATCCACCCAGCCATTGGGGGCGTCGGAGGCCCTTTAATGGCGGGCAATATCGACAAGTCATGAATGCTATTATTATTCAAATTCACAACCGTTTCAGCTGTCAAGACGTCCTCCGTGTCGGCTTTCTGAGAAATTCTGACACCCACCGAAGCCATGAAGATGCTCGACTTGGCCACCCTGTTCAGACCTTTTTTCGCTGTCTTGTACGCCTTCTGGATCAATTGTTTCCCTGCATCGACAAAACCGAGCGGGAGGCTGAGGCACATCCGGGACTTGGTTTTCATCTGGGTCCTAATTTCGCTCTATTTCAGCTGGGAAGGCCAGGTGGTGTTTTCCTACAGACTACGATTGTACCACGCAGGAATGCGACTGTCGTCTGAAAACCTGAGTCGTTACTCATACTTTTACGCGATAGCGATCCAGATGAACAATTTCTTGTTCATTTGGGCGCTGCTGAAGCTGAACGAAACCAAACTGCAGTCGCTCTACGAGAAACTGGGACGAATCTCGTTTCCGGAAGAGAGGTTCCATCAGATGTGGACATCGTACCGGAAGCGCATCTCGGTGTTTTTCCGCGCTCTGTCCTTCGTTCCCTTCATGGTTGCGTTGGAAAATGTAATGCGGTTTCTCCTCGGCTTTCCAAACGACGCGTATGTGCAGGTCTTTTTCATGTACGTGGCATACACGCCGATAACCGCCATCCTGCCCATTTCCAGCGCCCTCTTCATCCAGCTGCTGCTGGCTTGCTTCTCGCAAAAATTGCACCCATTTCGAGCAATTCGAGGCTCAAATTCCAGCCTGCGTGCGACGAGGCGCTTCCGAACGATGATGGTCACCTACATGGAACTGGAAGATGTACTCCAGGACGTCTACGCACTTTTTGCCTCGCTGATTTTGACCACCAGCCTGATCCAACTTTGCATTGCCTCCCTCAATATTTTGGTCATACGCGATTCTACAGTGCAAGAGTTTATGTACTTCCAGCTTCAACTGACCATCACGATGATTGCCTGTTTCATTCGACTTATTAGAAGTACGGCGCAATTTCACAACCAGGTAGGTTCTGTTGTCTGGCTTCTGTTGTTTTCAGATGGTAACAGCAGAAGCCAGAGCAAGGCAGTTGATTCGATTACAATAAGTATTTTTATTAAATCTGAATTTGCCTCAACCACAAGTTAGCAGTTGAAATACATGTTATCTTCCCTAGGCTTCAACCCACATACACCTACAATTGAGCTTCGATTATCCGGACTAGTTGGTGCCAGGAGTGGTCCGGATAACCGAATTCCATTAAAAAACACTCATTTTTGCATGAATTTATGTACATTTCAATGAAAAGGGAAAACGCAGCAGTGTGTACATTCGTACATACAACAAAGACGGAAGCAATGTTAAAAACAATGCATAATGCATGTTAAACAATGCATATTAATGCGTTGCAATGTACACATCATCAGCGTTCACATCAACCTTATTTTTTCGTCCGGATAATCGAGGCTCAACTGTACATTAATCTTATATTAAAGACTTTAAATTTGAAAATGCAAAAGTATGCATTAATGAATTCTTGCAACATGATACAGAAGGCGTCAGAATCCCCCTCCCTATAATATTTTAACAAAAATAATGTAGCCAGCGGTGTCAGCTAATGTGGGTTTCAACAGTTTTGAACATCAGTTCCAATCTGAAAGTTGTAGAACAGCACGTTATGCCTAAAAAGGTTTATGTCAGGAAACGTCTGTGTGAATTTATTTGAAATTTATGGTAGGGCTAATGTGATGCTCTGCTGCACATCTTTACATCACGGCAGTCCAGCCTTTGGGGAATCAATTCGGACATCTAACTAGCCATGCCAAAATTTCGAAATATATTCACACAATAAATGCACATGTTTACGACTACGAAATGGACTAATTTTAGACTAATGACGTGCACCTCTCCAACTTTCCATTTATGAAAATTATTGGAACTATTGCTCTAATATAAATTGAGAATGACTTAATGGAATAGCTCAAGGTGACGTCTGTTATTTGACAATGCTGGAGATCTCGTTCAGGCCTTGCTAAAATGTTGTTATCAATTTTAACTTATTCCGTTTTAAATATTGTTTGGATTTTTTATAAAGCATGTTGCATGCATGTATTAACTAGTGCCTGTATTTTTTGACACTTACATGGAGACCACCTTTTTGATTTTCAAGTTTTTAAACTGAATGGATTTCAAAGTGACAAATTAGACAGCTGAAGTGTGACAATTTGGTTGGGATGTGTATTGGTCGAAATCATTAACTACTAACTACTAACAAGCACCTCCATTTTAAATAAAAAACCTGGCACTATAATCCTGCCATTGGAAGATCATGTGCTATGCATGTACGTTACAAAATGAACAATTATAAAGGTGGTGTAAACAATTTATTCGAAATTCAGCCCCCTTACTTGTTCTCCACTATTCCACATAGGTTTCCCACTTGCTGAGTGCCTTAGCTAACTCTATTACAAAAGAACACCTGAACCCACTACCAGCTGGGATGATTATTGTAAGTTCTATCGAAAATCTCGAAACCTACCATGTGCATGCTTAACGAGCATTTGTACTTATGAAATTCGTTTGAATGTGTTTTATGATTTCACAGCAACGAATGAATCAACTGATCTTTATTCGGATTACTCAACACTTGCGTCCCTGTTTCACTCCTTGTAGGTTTGTTGAAGTCGACGAGTATTTCATCATCGATGTAAGTTGGGATTGTTAAAATCATTTTTAAGGACATTTGATTCACTAATGTCTTCAACGTTTTATGGTTTCAATGCATATTACAGTTCCTGCTCTTCGTAATCGACATCTATAATTTAACGAAAGATGGAGTAGACTGGGATTTGGAGACGCCGGTTATGCGCATACATAATTAAAAATGCATATTTTAAAGTATTTGCTTAATGTACATGTATTTAAAATTTTGGATTAGTGTAAAAACACATTTCACAGCATGCACCATTAATGAATAAATATGGGCAAATTTGCAATTCTTCGTTTCACGAACAAAGAGTACTTTTGATTGATGAATTTGATTAATGTTTGAAGGTTAAGTACTAACAAGTTCAACATTTATTTAAGGTAAAAATAAACATGTTATCTTTTAATTGTTTTATGCATCAACATTTTAATATGTTTAATGAATTATGATTCGTAGTTATCAGATCCCAAACAGATTCGTAGTTACGCCACCGGCTAAAAGTATTGTGTGTTAAGTGAGAAGTGAGTTGTTTCAGTTCTCACAGAGCGGTTGATGGAGAAAGTGTCAGGCTATTTATTCATCAAATTGTCCAGTTTACTTGTTACTTATGCCGACTTGCTGGCGTACATATGCACATGTA
Organism: Cylindroiulus punctatus; assembly: GCA_034695085.1. Taxonomy (NCBI): domain Eukaryota; kingdom Metazoa; phylum Arthropoda; class Diplopoda; order Julida; family Julidae; genus Cylindroiulus; species Cylindroiulus punctatus. Next base: position 16,052 of record JAQFYZ010000315.1, read on the forward strand.
TTTTTGACCTTTAGTAAAATGATGTACATATGTAATCACAAAGAAAACAGAAGGACTCGAGCCCGAAAGAGAAGATTACAAGTTATAATCTTCTATCTTTTCTATGCACAAGTATAATTTGATCATGTAGATCACACGCGCAATGATACAATGTATCACACATGTACAGTGCATTTTTAATTTCTTTTCATAGAATCGTCCGGCTATTGCCATCAAAATAGCCTGGTCCAAAAGTGATTATATTAAGCGGTACCCACTGTAATTTGTTAAATCCTGGCAGTGAAAAGTATTTTCAGATGGTGGGCAACTGCTTGAATCAACCTTAACTGACACGGTTTAAACCCTTTAAATATTTCAGGAGTAATGTCGAACTATGTGCCATAAATAATGAATGTCAAAATGAATAGATCTTGAAGAATTTGAAATAAATTCCCAGGAAGATTAATAATATCAGGACGTGCGTCGTAAGAAACGTTTTGTATATGAAAAAAATAACGGTGAATTTTGGTTCATATTTCTTCAAAAACATGTTTGGTCCTTCCTTAGAGATCGCCAAATAAGCGAAATTAAAAACATACAGGCAAAAACGATGGATTTAACGGATTTCAAGAACAGTAGTTGACAGTTTTCAAGTCCCACATCAAATGGGCCTCTATTTCCCCTTTCTTTCCAGCGCTAATGGGTCCCCAAGGGGATGCAGCACCCAATTTGGAAATCATCGTTCAGGAGTCTACACAGGAGTATATACAGCTTTGATATAAATTTAGAATTATGAATTCAGTACTTTGACTGCTCAATTGTTCTTCAGTTCTAAATCTGAACTAATTATTACGAAAAGTTTAATTCAATTAAATTTGGTTGATATGGCCTATGCTAGAACATTTTAGTTACTCACTGCTTTGTATGTTAAGTGTTATAAAATGTTATAAAATATAATATAAAAATAAATAAATAAAGAAGTAAAAATGTACAAATGGTCTTTAACTTGCATTAAACTGCATTGTAATTACCATGTTATAAAAAGAAAATATCAAAATGTATATAAATGTTCCAGAAAAATGAAATTATATTATCCGCTGGATAAAAAGTTTAAAGGTCACCGATAAAAATTGTAGACCCAACCAACATCATTGAACTTTTGACACTATCAAGTATGTTCCAAGCATAAATAATGTATACGGTTTTTTTTAACAACTCCACACACGTATTGTGTTAACTTACGTGAAAACTATATTACAATTATCGCGTTTAGGGGGTTGTTTGTCACCCAGGGGGAACAATTTATAACATCATTTCAAGGAGCAGCAACCCACCCCCTCGCCGCCATTAACCCCGATTTTAAAATTTTCCATGCATATGGAAACCCATATAGCATATGTGACACCCTAACGAAAGCCCATAAAAATCAGTAATTTTGGTGAAAACAAAATTGTATTTGGCCCGCCCAATTGCTAGCTATGTTCCAAAACGTGATTTTTCGGTTATATTTCATACTTGAACTTAAACATCAAACAAACAATGGATTTTTTCCTTATCTCTGTGATCCAATTTGCTTCGCTCAATTTGCTAAGTTTTTTCATGGTTTCCATTTATTCAATGCTTGGGCATGTGGATGTTGTGGATGACGTCACTATAAATACATGTGCTATACACTATACACTATTTAAATAGTTCCATTTCCCTCACCGGAAATAAAATTGCCGTGAAACTGAAATTGACGTGGCAACTACAGTAGTTCTGAAAACTACATGCAAGGTCATGTTGTTGGCTACCGTGTCAACCGCTTGACAACAACGTGCCTTTTCGATGAGACTGTGCCTAGTCTGGTCTCTTATTTCCTCTAAATGGAAACGCAAGGAAGTCAATATTTAAGGAGGAACGTGACGACTGCTGATCAGTGAGTTATTTAGGAAACGAATAGAACTTCAGACAATGTCGAGAACGTCCCAAAGATACAAAATGTGCACGCGAAGGAAATTCAATAAAATATGTTTACTTGAACCGGTCTAGTACAATTCTAATATGCTTGGTCCATGAAACATATTATCGTACGTTGGAGCTCATTCGCACGAAACAAACATATAAAATTGCCACGAAATTGAAATAGTCGCATATTTCAAGTCCACCGTGGCAACATCTTCTGTTGTCCGGTGTAGTTTCAGCGCTTGAAACACCAAGATCCTCGTCGGAAGACTCCCCACCGGCTGCTGGCCCTCTTTGAATTTCGTTTGGCACCAACTGGAGAAATGAAGTCGCTGGACATGGCCGCAATGTGCCGGCCGTTTTTCGTTCTCTTATACGTCCTCGGCATCAATTCGTTCCCGGCATCGATGAAATCATCCTGGAGGCTGTGGCTCGGCCGGGGCATCGGTCTGATCTGGGTCTTTTGTGCACTTTTTAGCGGCGTGCCATGTCACATAGCGATGTGCTACCGACTATGGCTTTATCACAACCTGGGAACGAAACTACCCGAAGAGGATCTGCCGACGTATTCGTACTTGCACGCCTTAGCGATACAATGGGACAACTTCATGTTATGCTGGGTTCTGCTGAAGCTGAATCAAACCACACTCCAGTCGCTGTACGAGAAGCTGGAGCGAATCTCACTGCCGGAAGAGATGTTCCGTCGACATCGGACATCTTGCCGGAAGTACATTTTGATAGCTTGTTGCATGCTGTCACTTGCTCCGCTCCTTACTGTAGCGGGTGAAAGAGTAAAATGCTTCTACGATGTCTGCGATGACGATGTCTACGTGACAACCTTCATCTTATACTTGCTGCCCACACCAGTGACAGTCCTGTTGCCCGTTTCCGTCGCCCCCTTTATGTTGCTTCTACTCGCCTGCTTCTCGGAAATACTGCAGCAATTTCGAGAAATTCGTGAATCGAATTCCAGCGTGCAAGCGACGCAGCTATACAACCGGATGATGGTCACCTACTTGGAACTGGAAGACGTACTCAGCGACGTCTACTCACTATTTGCCACGCCGATTTTGACATCTAGTCTAACTCAACTGTGCCTCGCCGCCATAAATTCTTTCGCCATACGCGACGATGTACTGGTACCGTTTATACTCTTCCAGTTCCAGCTGACTATCATGATGCTCGTCAGTTTTTCTGTCACTATTAGAACTACGGCGAAATTTACCAACAAGGTAAGGTTGCACGCACACAGCCAAAATGTACTATAGTCATCTTGGCAAAAGAACGAAAAAATGGCGTCGTTCTCACCAATACGATGCAATCTCCTGTTTGCGATTCGTCCTTCCTGTAATATAATACAGTCGAACCTGTCTTAACTTATACTGTGTAAACTAATTATAACCTCCATAACTATCAGCGGCCGGTCACGAGCTCGTCCCCATGCTTGATTAATGTCCCTGCCTAAGTCAATAACCTGTCTAAACCGATACGTGATGCCCGGTCCCTACAGTATTGACTTGGACAGGTTCTACTGTATCGAGAATGGCAGCCATTTTCCTCTTACCGCTGAAACTCCAGAAACAGTAGGTCGGTAAGCTGAATCTCTCCGATTGGCTGTAAAAATTTTCGTTCTTTTGCCGAGTCGACTATAGACAGCAGTCCAATAAGGGAATAGGGAGATTCACAAATTCCCAATATGCGTAAAAACCATTTATTGATAAATAACATCACTATAGTAATAAATGTATGTAGTTTTCTCGTAATTTGATGCAGAAAGATCACGAAAATGGTTCACCCACGAAAATAGCGGAATTTTGAAATGGTAGTCGGACACGTAACGTAAACGTAAACGTTCTGCATCACGCGGTAAGCGTAATGTTAGAAAGTAGGGAAAAAAAGTCGATTATCGCTGCACGGTCATCCGCCTATGATATCGCAATTTATGCAGAATTTTTACGTCATATAAAATAGCCGGTGGTCGTTTTGAGGTGACGACATACAGTATTCACCGTTTCCCAACTAGCTTTGGGTATGAAAACGTTCTTTGATGCAAAACTTCATTTTAAACCTTTAAAAAATGAGATTTTCCTATTACAAGGATAAAGGAATATTTCCGTTTTTTCCGTATTGTAAACTCATTGTTTCAAAATTGTTTCATCAGTGATGTTTCCAATTCAAGTTGACGTTTCCAATATTTTGAATATAGTGGCATTAGCTTCAAATACATGTATAGAAGTTAAAAAGAATTCGGTTAAAGGAAACCAAAGCCCTAGAAAGTTGAGGTGTGGCAAATTTTTAGGCAAGTGTACTGATCCAAACCACAATTCGTTCCCATTTCATTAAGGTTTCCCACCTGCTGAGTTCCTTAACGTACTCCATTACAAATGAAGACCATAGTCATCTGTCGACTGAGATGATGACTGTAAGTAAATTCAAATATCTCGAAACCTTCAATTTGAAAAGAAGTAATTTAACAACATGGTGCGTAAAATTTGTTTGATTTGCATTTTCATAGCAACGACTGAATCAACTGATGTTTGTTGAGATCACTCGTTACTTGCGTCCCTGTTTCACTCCTTGCAGGTTTGTCGAAGTGGATGAATATTTCATATTGGATGTAAGTTGGGCATGTTACGTAAAATCAATTTCAAGGAGCTGTGATTCACTTCAGTCATTCATTTGTAATCGTTTGAATGCATATTACAACAGTTCCTGCTCTTCGTAGTCGACATCGTCAATTTAACGAAAGATGGAGTAGCATGGAAAGAGTTTGATGAAGATATGTTCTATCGTTCTGTATCTATATTACGGGCTAATTAAGCTCACCACTTGTGGCAAACACTGGCAATCCTCACACTTCTCCATCTTCACAGCATATATCCTTAGGACATTTGGAGAAGTGTTTCCTACATCTTTCCGAATCACACGGATGAGTTGTTACGAATAATGACAGGAACGGTTTGGAATTCAAAACCAAGTGTGGAAATTGACCAACGTTTCTTCAAAAAAAGTTAAAGAGCACCATAGTACCAGGAGACCGAGCTTTCCTCCCAAATTGCTCGGTTCTTTAGGTACACTCATCCCGTCCTACATCAGCATCAACACTACACCTATTTCGGTGTTATTCACGTTAATTCGAGTGAGTGTAACCATGCATGCAATTAAAATAAGGGACTACGAGAATAAGTAATTTAGCTCCCAGTTAGGTAACATAATAAGGTGCTACGTAATTGTTTAGAAATAGGGTGTACACCCAGCTAAATTGATTTCTCATATTGAGTTTTCTCGGGTCCCCAGTGGGATTTATAACTTTAATTTTGGGAATAAATTTAGATGTGTATCTATACGCAAACGAAGGGCTGCAAGTGCTGCAGCATAAACCACTCACATGCTTGTATCCTTAAATGGCATACTGTATACATGCAATGTATGTAAAGCACATAGTTTTTAACTCGAAATATTTTTGGTTGTGCCACGTAGCCTTTTGCTGTTCAGGCACTGCGCCCCCCAAATTCCACAACCAGTCAACCAACGTCGCTAAGTGTAAACCACTCTACATGTACATGTATATGCCCTACAGACAATCCCTAATTAAATATGTTGAATTTAGTTGACGTTCACAGCCATTCAATGTCAAATGTTTCATATTGCACGATTTGGAATTCAAAACCAAGTGTGAAAATTGACCACCATTTCTCCAAAAACAATGTTTTTGATGCATTTTTAAAGAGCACCATAGTACTGGAGACCGAGCTTAAGTTTGCTCGGTTCTTTAGGTACACTCCTTCCGTCCTACGCTAGCATCAACACTACACCAACATGTATTTCGGTGTTATTCACGTTAATTCGAGTGAATGTAACTATGCCTGCAATTAAAATAAGGGACTACGCGAATAAGTAATTTAGCTCCGAGTGAGTTTTGAGTTTTCTCGGGTCACCGGTGGGATTTATAGCTTCAATTTTGGGAATGAATTCAGATGTTTTTGGCAACCGAAGGGCTGCAAGTGCTGCAGCATAAACCTCTCTCACACTGTATACATGCAATGTATGTAAAGTGCATAGTAGCATTTGTAACTCGAAATATTCTTGGTTGTGCCACGCAGCTTTTTGCCTTTCAGGCACAGTGCCCCCCAAATTGCACAACCAATCAACCAACGTAGCTTAGCTTAAACCACTCTAAATGTATATGTCCTACAGACAATCCCCAATTGAATATAATGTTGAATTTAGTTGACGTTCACAAACATTTAATGTCAAATCTTTGATAATGCACTTGTATTCTATCCTCATAGAATAGTTTGTCGTCAATTTTTCGCAAATAAAAACACTAATATTTGTAAGCATTGAAAATGGAACCAGCTCAACTAAATCAAGTTTCACGAGAAAACGTCGACGTCAACGTTCCGCAGTGCGCGTTATCAACTTACAATGTAGAACATCATCACTGTTTTGCTGTGGTAATGAATTAATATGTAATAGCTCCAATTTCCACTAAAATTAAACCACGATAACAAAACATTATACACGTAGTTCCATTTCCTTCACCGGAAATAAAATTGCATTGAAACTAAGTTTCACGTGGAACTAGTTCTTAAAACTACATGTAAGATTATGATGTCGTCTACCGTGTCAACTGCTTGACAAAAACGTGCCTTCTTGATGAGACTCCTCTGTGTCTAGTCTGGTCTCTAATTTCCTCTAAATGGAAAAACAAGGAAGTCAATATTTAAGGAGGCATGTGACTACTGCTGATCAGTGAAAGTTATTTAGGAAACGAATAGAACATCACACAATGCCAAGAACGTCCCAAAGATACAAATTGTGCACGCAAAGGAAATCCAATAAAATATGTTTACTTGAACCGGTCTAGTACATTTCTAATATGCTTGGTCCAACAAACATATTATTGTACGTTGGAACTCATTCGCACGAAACAAACAGTTCCATTTTCTTCACCGGATAAAAAATTGCTGCGAAATTGAAATTGGCATGGCAACTAGTCATGTTGTTGACTACCGAGTCCACCGCGGCAACATCAGTCCTTCCATACCAAACATCTGTTGTCCACAGTGTCAGCGCATGAAACACTAAGATCCTCTCCGGAAGACTCCTCATCGGCTGCTGGCCCTCTTTGAACAATTGTCTTGGCACCAACTTGAGAAATGAAGTCGCTGGACTTGGCCACAATGTGCCGGCCGTTTTTCGTTCTCTTATACGTCCTCGGCATCAATTCGTTCCCAGCATCGATGAAACCATCCTGGAGGCTGTTGCTGGTCCGGGGCATCAGCCTGATCTGGGTCCATTGTTCAGTTTTTAGCAGCATGCCATGTCACGTAATGATGTACTACCGACTATGGCTTTACCACTACGAGGGAACGAAACTACCCGAAGAGGATCTGACGCTGTATTCCTACTTTCACGCCATAGCGTTGCAAGCGGACAACTTCCTGTTATGCTGGGTGCTGCTGAAGCTGAATCAAACCAAACTCCAGTCGCTGCACGAGAAGCTGGAGCGAATCTCACTGCCGGAAGAGATGTTCCGTCGACATCGGTCATCTTGCCGGAAGTACATTTTGATGGCCTGTTGCCTGCTGTCTCTTGCTCCGCTGCTGGTTGTAGCGGACGAGGTAGCAGGCTTGATCGCCGGTATATATGGCAGTGCCTACGTGGTAATGTTTTTCCTATATTTGCTGCCCACACCAGTGACCGTCCTGCTGCCCATTTCCGTCGCCCCCTTCATGCTGCTTCTACTCGCCTGCTTCTCGGAAATACTGCGGGAATTTCGAGATATTCGTGAGTCGAATTCCAGCGTGCAGGCGACGCAGCGATACAACAAGATGATGGTCACCTACTTGGAACTGGAAGACGTACTCAGCGACGTCTACTCACTATTTGCCACCCCGATTTTGACATCTAGCCTAACTCAACTGTGCCTAGCCGCCATAAATGTTTTCGTCGTGAGTAACGCTATTCTGGCACCATTTATAGTCTTCCAGTTGCAGCTGACTCTCATGATGCTCGTCAGTTTTTCTGTCACTATTAGAAGTACGGCGAAATTTACCAACCAGGTACGGTTGCACGCACCACACATGCACGCACAGTCAAAATGTTCTAGATAGACTGCAGTCCAATAAGGGAATAGGGAGATCTCACAAATTCCTAAAATATGCGTAAAAACCATTTATTGATAAATAATATCACCGTAGTAATAAATCGCAGTCGTTTTCTGCCCTAAAATGTTCGTAGTTTTCACGTAATTCGATGTTGAAAAATCACAAAAATGCCGGAATTTTGAAATGGTAGTCGGAAATATTGATGACGTAAACGTTCTGCATTACGCGGTAAACGTATAACGTGAAAAAGTGGGGGGGAAAGTCGATTATCGCTGCACAGCCATGGGCCTATGATATCGCAATTGATGCAGAATTTTTACGTCATATAAAATGTCCTGTGGTCGTTTTGAAGTGACGACGCATTTTCCGTTTTTCAACTATCGATTTGGGTATGAAAACGTTCGTTGATGCAAAAAAAAAGAATGTCACACATTATATAAGTACCTTACCACATGTTAAACCAATAAAAAACTGAGATTTCCCTATAACAAGGATAAAAGGATATTCCTGTTATCCCAATATTGTAAATTTGTTGTTTCAAAAATGTTTCATCAGTGGTACGTTTCCAATTAAAGTTGGCGTTCCCAATATTTTGAATATAATGGCATTAGCTTATTTCAAATACATGTACATGTATAGACGTTAAAAATAATTCGAATAAAGAAAACCAAAGTCCTAGAAAGTTGAGGTGTGGCACATTTTTATACAAGTGCATATACTTATCCATATCACAGTTCGTTCCCATTTCGTTAAGGTTTCCCACTTGCTGAGTTCCTTGACATTCTCCATTGCAAATGAAGACCAGCGTCGACTGCCGACTGAGATGATGATTGTAAGTAAATTCAAACATCTCGAAACCTTCAATTTGAAAAGAAGTAATTTGACAACATGATGCGTAAAATTTATTTGATTTGCATTTTCATAGCAACGACTGAATCAACTGACGTTTGTAGAGATTACTCGTTACTTGCGTCCATGTTTCACTCCTTGCAGGTTTGTCGAAGTGGATGAATATTTCATATTGGACGTAAGTTGAGAATGTTACGTAAAATCAATTTGAAGGTGGTGTCATTCACTTCAGTCCTTCACTTGTAATCGTTTGAATGCATATTACAGTTCCTGCTCTTCGTAATCGACATCGTCAATTTAACGAAAGATGGAGTAGCATGGGAGGAGTTTGATGAAAATATGTTCTATCGTTCTGTATCTTTATTATAAGCTAATTAAGCTCACCACTTGTGGCAACCCTCCCACTTCTCCATCTTCACAAGTTCACAGCATATATCCTTATGTCCATATGGAGAAGTGTTTCCTACACCTTTACGAATCACACGGATGAGTTGTTACGAATAATGACAGGAACGGTTTGGAATTCGAAACCAAGTATGGAAATTGACTGACGTTTGTCCAAAAACAATGTTTTTGGTGCATCTTTAAAGAGCACCATAGTACGGGAGACCGAGCTTAAGTTTGCTCGGTTCTTTTTCGTCCTTTCGTCCTACGCCAGCATCAGCACTACACCAACATGTATTTCGGTGTTATTCACGTTAATTCGAGTGAATGTAAACCATGCATGCAATTAAAATAAGGGACTACGCGAGTAAGTAATTTAGCTTCGAGTTAGGCAGCATAATAAGTTGCTACGCCATTGTGTGTTTACCTTCAGACTTAGGGTGTCTACCCATCTAAATCGATTTCCCATATTGAGTTTTCTCAGGTCACGAGTGGGATCTGATCCATAGCTTTAATTTTGGGAATGAATTCAGATGTTTATATGCAACCGAAGGGCTGCAAGTGCTGCAGCATAAACCACTCTCACACTGTATACATAAAATGTATGTAAAGTTCATAGTAGCATTTGTAACTCAAAATATTCTTGGTTGTGCTACGTATATATAGCTTTTTGCCTTTCAGGCACAGTGCCCCCAAATTGCACAACCAATCAACCAACGTACATGTAGCTAAGCTTAAACCACTCTACATGTACTTTGTATGCGCTACAGACAACCCCTAATTAAATATTAATGTTGAATTTAGTTGACGTTCACAGACATTCAATGTCAAATGTGTGTTAATGCACTTGTATTCTATCTTCATAGACTAGTTTGTCGTAAATTTGTCGCAAATAAAAACACTAATATTTGTAGGCATTGAAAATGGAACCAACATTGGTTTCAACTAAATCAAGTGTTACAAGAAATTATTTCACTGTTCCACAGTGCAAATTATCAAATGCAATAATGAGTAATAGCTCCAATTTCCAGTAGAAACAACGATTACAAAGCATTATACATGTAGTTCCATTTCCCTCACCGGAAATGCCTTGAAGCTAAAATTCACGTAGCAACTAGTTCTTAAAACCACACGTAAGATTGTGATGTTGGCTACCATGTCAATCGCTTGACAACACTGTAATTTGCTCTACACACAAAAGCAAAGAAGTAAATATTTAAGGAGGCGTGTGGCGACTTCCGACCAGTGAGTCATCTAGGAAATCACCAAATAGAACTTCAGACAATGCCAAGAACGTATAGATACAAAATGTGCACCGTGCACGCAAAGGACAATTCAAATAAAAGACGTTTACTTGAAACGGCCCAGTACATTTCAAATATGTTTTGTCCATAAAACATTATTGAACGTTGGAACTTATTCGCACGATACAAACAGTTCCATTTCTTTCACCGGATATAAAACTACTGTGAAACTGAAATTGGCATGGTAACTAGTCATGTTGTTGGCTATCGAGTCCACCGTGGCAACATCTTGCCTTCGAGACGAAAACCTTCTGTTGTCTTCTGCAGACTCCGCATCGGCTGCCGGTCCTCTTTGAATTTCGTTTTGGTACCAACTGGAGAAATGAAGTCGCTGGACTTGGCCGCAATGTGCCGTCCGTTTTTCGTTCTCTTATACGTCCTCGGCATCAATTCGTTCCCGGCATCGATGAAACCATCCTGGAAGCTGTGGCTGGTCCGGAGCATCAGTGTGATCTATGTCTTTTGCTCACTTTTTGCCGGCGCCACAGGGCACATAGCGATGTACTACCGACTATGGCTTAACGACACCCAGGGAACGAAACTACCCGAAGAGGATCTGCCGCTGTATTCGTACTTTCACGCCATAGCGATGCAGGCGGACAACTTCCTCTTCTGCTGGGTTCTGCTGAAGCTGAATCAAACCAAACTCCAGTCGCTGTACGAGAAGCTGGAGCGAATCTCACTGCCGGAAGAGATGTTCCGTCGACTTCGGACATCTTGCCGGAAGTACATTTTGATGGCTTGTTGCCTGCTGTCTCTTGTTCCGCTCCTGGTTGCAGCGGATGAGGTATCACGCTTCATCCACGGTATCGACGAGGGCGGTGCCTATGCGGTAATGTTTATCCTATATTTGCTGCCCACACCAGTGACCATCCTGCTGCCCATTTCCGTCGCTCCCTTCATACTGCTTCTTCTCGCCTGCTTCTCGCAAATACTGCGGCGATTTCGAAAAATTCGTGAGTCGAATTCCAGCGTGCAGGCGACGCAGCTCTACAACCGGATGATGGTCACCTACTTGGAACTGGAAGACGTACTCAGCGACGTTTACTCACTATTTGCCACGCAGATTTTGACATCTAGCCTAATTCAACTGTGCCTAGCCGCCATAAATTCTTTCGCCATTCGCAAATATATACTGGTACCGTTTATACTGTTCCAGTTTCAGCTGACCCTGATGATGCTCGCCAGTTTCCTTCTCACTATTAGAAGTACGGCGAAGTTTACCAACCAGGTAAGGTTGCACGCAACACACATGCAATGAAATAAATGGACTGTAGTCAAATAAGGGAATTACGGGAATAATCGGATATTCCTATTGCAGACAAATAATCGGATATTCCTATTACAGGAAAATAATAGGATATTCCTATTACAGGAAAATAAAAGGATAATCCTGGTATCCCTGTAGTTCTCTGCATTCTGGAGGATTTCTTAAATAATTGTAAGGAGATTGTAAGGCAGCCACCGAATGGCATTATCTGACTGGGCTACATATGTATACAATACATGTGAGGCATAGCATAGAATAGCGAATCATGAAGATAGCATCCACTGATATTTCGATCCTATAACAAAGTTGATATACTTACAGTCAGATTGATACAGTGCATCTTAATGTACCAATCTGACTGTAAATAAATAACTTTGTTCAGCTTATCAGTCACGAAGTCGATGGCCTTATCTCTCGATCCAATAACAGTATTAATTAATCAAAATCTGCATCATCCAGGGTTCCCAAATATGACATTTTTAACTTCCCTGACATTTCCTGATCAAAATTTGGAAATACTGGTGAATGACATTCAACATTTTACATAGTTATTGGATGACCAAAAGGCGAGCTATGATTGTGAGCTTTACTTCAAACTCGTGTGACATAAGTTAATGAAAATGTCAAACAAAATAAAATTCTCATTTGCTCTTTTCTTGTAAAAATCTGGGTTCTACAGAGTATTTCCTATTTATTCCACAGAATGACTTGCCACCTCTTCATTTTTGTGTTAAACAATAACTATTTATCATAGCATTGATGCGTAGAATATTCCTGACATTTTCAAGTACATATGTAAATTCATTTCATCTGACTGTTCCAGACCTTTCAAGTTTCCACACAATTCCAGATTTTCCAGATCTGGGGGAACCTTTTGATATACCTAAACTATGTGTATTACGAGGAATACAAATTGTAAACTCATTGTTTCAGTTGTATGTTTCCAATTAAAGTTGACGCTTCCAATATTTTCAATATAGTGACATTACCTTATTTTAAATACATGTAGGGAAGTTTTAAAAGAAATCGACTATATGAAACCTAGGCCCTAGAAAGTTGGGGTGTGGTACAATGTTTAGGCAATGTATTGATCCAAACCACAATTCGTTCCCATTTCATTAAGGTTTCCTACTTGCTGAGTTCCTTAACGTATTCCATTACAAATGAAGACCAGAGTCCACTGCCAACTGAGATGATAACTGTAAGTAAATGTTTCTCGAAACCTTCAACTTCAAAAGAAGTAACAACATATACGTAAAATTTGTTTGATTTACATTTTCATAGCAAAGACTGAATCAACTAACGTTTGTTGAGATCACTCGTTACTTGCGTCCATGTTTCACTCCTTGCAGGTTTGTCGAAGTGGATGAATACTTCCTATTGGATGTAAGTTGGGAATGTTATAAAATCATATTGAAGGACCTGTGATTCACTTCAGTCCTTCACTTGTAATCGTTTGAATGTATATTATAGTTCCTGCTCTTCGTAATCGACATCGTCAATTTAACGAAAGATGGCGTAGCATGGGAGGAGAGTTTTGATAAAGATATGTTCTACCTTTCTGTATCTTTATTACGGGCTAATTAAGGTCAACCCTCCCACTTCTCTACCTTCACAGCATTACATCCTTAGGACATTTGGAGAAGTGTTTCCTACACGTTTCTGAACCACACGGATGGGTTGTTACGAATAATGACGGACGTCAATTTCATTCTTCCTCAATGCACGTTATAATTATCAACTTACACTGCTTGAAGATCGTCACTTGTTTGATGTAATTATACATTATTATGTTAGATCTCCAATTTCCAATAAAAAACACGATAACAAAACATTATATTTCAACTCAAATTCAACTCAATATTAATTTCATATACATGTATAGTGTAGGTTCCGGTTCCAAAAGGATTAGAAGATGGAAAACGACCAGTCTACATAATCAAGTTAGTGTATATATTTTAATATTTAATACATTTCTTGCCAAAAACAGTATCAGAGAATGTTAAGGAAGATTGACCCCAACCTTAGGTACCTCGCAACTGGATGGTCATTGGATGGTAACTGGATTGTTAAAATGGGTACAGAGTCCTTCGGTAAAACGCATACAGTAAATATATAAGACTATCCAGTTAATTTCAAAGGCTAATGTTAATTTTTATTCAAATCTATCTCTTTAGTAGGTGATGAAAGCTGGTTTGTGTGCTACGAGTATAATTTACAGATGAAAAGGGGCTATGAAAGTGATGGGCTTTCCCTCACGGCTCGTAAGTTAGCAGTGATTGCCTGGCAGTTATGGAACAGCTAAATCGGAAATTACATTTTTAGGTGATTTTAGCTTAGGTTAGGTAACAAGGATGCTTCAGGAAGCCCCCTGGTAATTTTTGTCCAATTTCGGAGTTCATATTTTCTTAATTTTCTCTTAAGGCAAAAATTATAGAAAATTAGAAGAAAATGACGAGTAGAGCTCTGTTATACTTTAGAGTTTAGAACAATCATACCGCAACATTAAAAGTAAGAAAATTAGTGCGAATCGAGCTACAGCCAGTATTGCCAGAAACTGCATAAATTTCCTGAGGATTATCCGGCGGCGCTTTTGCCAACAAACTTCTTTTCCTGCACTTTCTTTCCCCTGGGTGGCGTTGATCATTCTTAAGAAAATTCAGAAACTCAGATCACCACTAACGCATGCCCCTTTAGGAATGAAGTGAAATCCATACAATCAATTCCATGTAGAAATGCGCTTAAACATGCTACTTTGCCATTATCAATTTGGCCATACAGTAGAACCTCTGTTAGTTGACCACCCAAGGGCCTGAAGCAAACTGGACAACATATGGAACGATGCTTTTACTGACCCAGGACAAGCATCGTAAAGTGGAATGATTTATTCTCGCCATGTCTCGCTAAATCCAACTTCAAGCAATGACAAGGAAGTTCGAATGCAATTGTACTCCAACTGCTATGTTATTGCAGACATCTTCACTTGCATTTGTCTCACTTCTTTTAACATTTTTTTTTACATTAACCGAAAGCAATAAAATGCAAGGCTTTCAATATCGAATAAAAAGTATAGCATCACTAACATGTACTCCTTTAAAGTCTTGCTCTTACTTATTTTTTTACATTTAAGAACTCGATATCATGTGTCTGTGAAAATGATACCTTAACGATTAGGCGATATGTTTCTATGAGAATTAAGTAAATTGCCATTACCATAGTAACAAAGGTTATACATGTAAAATGGCCAATGTTGCTTCCCGAGTCTCGATCACAGCTATAGTATGTCCACAGAAAGATGACGTCTCTGCAGCTTTGTGAGACGCATGCTTGGCATACAGATTACTATATACAGTAGTTCTACACCAATTTTAACCACCCATATGTTTACTTGTACATGCATTGTCCACGGCGTGCTAATGGCACGACATATCGAATGAAGACGCACATTCACACGATTTCAAAAGTACCATTTGCGCGAGCAAACATAGTATCTGGCGTGCCATCAATAGCAAATATAATTCATGGATATTCACTGACTTAAAGTGCAGAGACACAAACTAATGGCATGGTTCCGACATAGCAACACTGTCATGACATTGGCAAAGGTCTGCTCCTTAGAAACAGTTAACCTTGACCATGAAACACCATTGTCGCCTATAGAACTGGGCCTTGATGTAAAATCATGCACTAGGCCTTGATGGAATATTGTCAAGGGATTGCTCAGTTTCCCAAGATTATCTTCCCCAGCTCATAACTCCTGGAGCAAACCACTGCTGCTTAAAACCACCCTTGGAAATTCTCTCCAGCGATTACCCGGCAAGCACTGCAATGAAGTCACGTTGTTTGTCAGAGATTCTTCACCCATTCTTCAGCATCTTCTATATTTTTGGCATTAATTCATTCCCAGATTCGGTGACAAAGGGCTGGAAGCTGAAAGTAGCTCGATATCTCGCCTTGATGAGCAGGGGTCATGTCATTCATTGCTTTCCAGGCTCCGCTGACCATCATGATGATTGTCAGCTTAATGGTCACTTTCGTGAACACCGCGACATTTCACAAACTTGTAGGAAACATCAATAACACCATGCATCCACTTTCCCCAGCAGTCATGGCATTCATCCATGCTTGGAATGCAAATCATAAAGTCCTGCCCTCATTACAATAATTGTTTTGAAAAAACTGATTAGTTACAACAGTCAAATTTAGTTACAATAAATAAATGCATGCATGCTTGGAATGCAAGGGTGATCGTAAAGATTTTTATCATTACAAATTTAAAAACAACTTAAGAATTACTAGGACCAAATTTTAGATAAAGGTAGATGAACTCCTAAAGTTTTAATTTCATGTATTTGGTTCACACGGAGTGCCTTTAGGGGACGGTGCAACTGCTAGAATCGAAAATGCAGTCTATGTTGCACAATAACCGATCAGTGTGAAGCCGAATTTCAAAAGACATTTGAATGCAAACGAGATTTCCGCACTGTAGGAAATCACCTTAGCCCTTACCCTATTCAGAAATTGCGCTTAACGTTGTTCTAATGCTGGTTAAACTTAACATGCATGATGCATGTCTTTGTTAAGATAACATATAAGCGAAGTGAATTTCGCTTTTGACTGGTACAGCACCGCCTGCTGGCGTTTCCTGAGAACCACACAGTTTAAATAAACTTTCGTTCTATAGTGTAGCTATTTATAATTTTTTTCTCAATTAGTTTTTGTAATGAAGATAGGCCTTTACGATAGCCATCTGTTGCTGGGATGGTGTCAATTGGAGTGATTTCAGGTTACGCTGATTTTTGATTCAATATTTTTCACTAAGGTTTCCCACTGACTGAGCTCCTCAAGCTACTCAATTTCAAGGGAACACCGGAATCCAGTGACAAATGAAATGATTGTTGTAAGTATACTACAGATACTACAGATATGCTATATAGCATCTGATCTCTACCTGTTTCTGTATTTTCGTAGCAGCGATTGAATCAACTGATGTTTATTCAGATGACTCAACACATACAGCCCCGTTTGAGTCCTTGCACGGTTCTTGAAGTTTACCAATATTTCATTGTAGATGTAAGTGGTGACTAGTGAAAGAAATTTGTTAGCCCTTTGGTTTATTTTAGTGCTTAAATTTTTATCTTTTCGATGAGTATTGCAGTTTCTACTCTTTGTGATCGACATCTTTAATTTAACGAAGGATGGAGTACTATGGACTGAAAACGGCGACATTTTTGGAATAAATTTTAACTCTATTTAGAACTCAAAAAAAACTACCAGCGCACGTCTACTTAGCAACACCATTTCCAATGTGCAGAATGCAGTTCAGCAATGAAATTTATACGTGCATTTTTGTTAATTTTGCAACATGAAAAGAATTATGGTATTTTAACAGCCATATTTTATGTCATTACATATTGATATCCTTTCCCTTAACCCCAGCTAACCACAAGCAACCAACAGTACCTCGATAAGCAGAATCTCTCTGATTGGCTGTAAAAGTTTTCGTTTTTTGGCTTAGACGACTATAGTGCGACTTTCATTTCAAACTACATCGCCACATGCGCTATAAGCAGCAGCCAAATTAGTTTATGTAGCAAGAATAAACCATTTTTTTCTCGTTTGGGGTACAAGAAAATTCTTTTTCCTATTTGCATTTTTAACAACTACAGAGTACATACATGTCTTGTGTCTTTTACTGTATCAATAAAAAGGTCTAAACTCGCTGATTAGACATATTTCTGAATACAGACTCTAGACATGGCAGGCATCTCCGGCGTAGCAACCAAATGCTCAAAAGTTATTAGCAACGGTAACCTTCTTAGAAACGCCATTATTTGACAAC
Source organism: Cylindroiulus punctatus (assembly GCA_034695085.1). Lineage (NCBI taxonomy): Eukaryota > Metazoa > Arthropoda > Diplopoda > Julida > Julidae > Cylindroiulus > Cylindroiulus punctatus. The sequence goes on from JAQFYZ010000315.1 coordinate 33,737, forward strand.
AGCTCACTGTAAACATTGAACTAGCAATTGCGAGCGTCGAAATCCGGACGGTCTCGGGTTGATTCACAATAAGGTTTCACCATTGCAGCTCAGTACTTCTGGAGCAAGTCACTGCTGGTTGAAACCTCTCTAAGCATGTCAGCAATGAAATCGCGTTACTTGTCGGAGATGCTCCGTCCATTCTTCAATCTCTTCTACACTTTTGGCATCGATGCGTACCCAGACTCAATAAAGACGAGTTGGCTGCTGAGAATCGCCCGCATTCCTGTTCTGTTATTGTCCGTTTATGCCTTACGCGGTCTTATGCAAAATGACGTGTTCCTGGAGAGATTGGCACTGCATGTCCTAGGAATAAGATTACGAGACATAACCTTGCCAGTGTTTTCAACCATATATTCGAGGGCCCTCCAAGCGGACACTTTCCTGCTCTGCTGGGTTCTGCTGAAACGGAACGAAACCAAGGTCCAGTCGCTGTACGAGAAACTGGGGCGCATTTCCCTGCCGGAAGTTGGCTTTTGTCGAATCCGGAGAGCCTGCTGGTCATGCATACTGACTGCCATTGGCATCTTGATCAGTGTTCCTTGCATGCGTCTGCTGTACGAAATAGGGCAGATGGCTCCTGGACATGGTTGGGGCTTTTATCGGAATTTCTTGCCAGATTATTTAATTTGCACCACCATGACAACACTACTGCCCACTTCCTGCACAGTCTTTCTGCTGCTGCTGCTCGTTTGCTTCTCGGAAGTAATGCAGCAATTTCGAGAAATTCAAAGCTCGAACTCCATCTTGCACTCCACGAAGTTGTTCAGAGGGATGATGGTCAATCACCATAAGCTAGTAGAGGCAGTCAATGAAGCTTATTCCCTGTTTGCCACGCCGATCTTGTCAATTGTCTTAACTGAACTCTGCATAGTCGCCCTAACTGCTTATGCCATATACCTATCAGGGCTATATGCATGGGTTCTGTTTCAGTTTGTGCTCACCGTCATTATGCTTTCCAGCATACTTCTCACTTTCGCAAATTCGGCAAAGTTGGACAAACTGGTAGGTTTCACGCCTGAAATGCTTCACGGTAGCAAAAACAAATTTAACAGCTGTGCATGTGCTGCATCTTAAAACGACTTGGTTTTCAATATAACGTCTCCTGATCTTGACAAACCCTACCCTCTATGCAACATATTCCACAATACACAAGAGTTTGACAAAACCGTGTATAAGTCCTATTAGATTGGGAGATACATGGTGATAAGGTGATATTTTTCCTTCCATTCGAAGTAAATGATTTTTAGAATTCATTTGTAAAAGCGCAAGTTTTAAACAGTCCAAAGTGATATTTTATACCATAACTTCATGGGAACATCTTGTTGGGCAACATGTTGTGGTTAGATATACATGAAGATAAGGTGATTCTACCCTGAGGCGGTGTTGATGTACCCCTTCCTGCTCATTGCATCTACACCTTCCTGCTCATTGCATCTACACCGTCCTGCTCATTGCATCTACAGTATATAATGTACATGTTTTGTCAACATCAACAGATTCTATTCCCTTTTTAAATTCTTTCATCATCCCAAACTGTCTATAATTCTATATGTGTGAAACACTGGTACGTTAGGGAAATAGAAAACCCATGCACAGCATCATCGATGCTTAACATGCACACGAAAGTTTATAAGAGCGGTTCAACTAAGTGATATAAATTCTGCCGGTCTTGCTCAAGTGTCCATTATTTCACTATATAAGGTTTCCAAATTGCTGAGTTCTTTGAGCCGCTCCATTACAAAAGAATACCAAAATCCACTACCAACTGAGATGTTACGTGTAAGTAAACATATTGAGCTTGACAATTACGGAATTTGAAAAGATCTTCATCACAATACACTGTACCTAATTTGTATGTCCATAGCAAAGACTGAATCAATTGATGTTCATTCGGATAACTCAACACTTGCGTCCCTGTTTGACTCTTGGCAGAACTTATCACGTTGACGAATATTTCATGGTTAACGTAAAGTGGGAATGTCATCTTCAGTTTTAAAGACCCCTGATTTGCTTCATATCTTAACCTGTCATTTTTTCAACGACTATTACAGTTCCTGCTCTTCATGATCAACATCGTCAATTTGAAAAAAGATGAAATAGTCTGGTCTTAAGGCCGTGAAAGTTTCCAATTGATTGGCATTTGATGCAGAACAAAAGTTGAAAACAGTCCTTAATCCCATGCGTGTTTTCCCACAACCATTATCTTCTCACTTATGAAATGCAAAGATATATTTGTGTAACTCACTTTTTGTACATACACGTACATGTACATCACTAGAAGCAATGCAATCTCGTATCGTAGACTTATAACTACAAATTGTAGTTATATAGTTTAAGAGTTATTCATGTCCATGTAACTGTGCTGCTGGTGTTTCGATCCATTACCCCACATGACCAAAGGACACAGACACAATTTGGTTTTACAATTATTACAATTTTTACTTTTAAATTTGTAAATTGAAGAAAATGATGCATATTAAAATAGCAAGAAAACGTGATTGCAATGAATTAGTTTATGTAGCAAGAATAAACTAATTTGACGCGTTTGGAGTACATCAAAACTCCTTATCCTATTTGAATTTTTACCAACTACAGTGTACATGTCTTAGAGTGTCTATTGCTGTATCAATAAAAAAAGTCTAAATACGCTCCTCGTACATGTCGCTCAATACAGACTAGACATGGAACAGCGTAGCAACTAAATGCTCAAAAGTTATTGGCAACGGTCACCTTCTTAGAAACAGTTGTCATTCTTCGTGAAACACCACTGTTGGCTTATTCAGGAAGTTAATGTTTGACAACTGCTCACTGTAAACATTGGACAAGCAATTGCGAGCGCTGAAATTCAGAAGTTCTCGGATCGATTCGCCTGAAAAGGTATCACCATTGCAGCTTAGTACTTCTGGAGCAAGTCACTGCTGCTTAAGAACCTCTCTAAGCATGTCAGCAATGAAATCGCGTTATTTGTCGGAGTTGCTCCGTCCAGTCTTCAATGTCTTTTACACTTTTGGCATCCACGTGTACCCAGACTCAGTGAAGACGAGTTGGCTGCTGAGAATTGCCCGCATTCCTGTTCTGTTACTGTCCGTTTATGCGCTATGGGATATAACGCGAAATGACGTGTTCCTGCAGAGATTAGCAATGCATGTTCTAGAAGTAAGATTACGAGACATAGCCTTGCCAATGGTTTCAACCATTTATGGGAGGGCCCTCAACGCGGACACTTTCCTGCTCTGCTGGGTTCTGCTGAAACGGAATGAAACCAAGATCCAGGCGCTGTACGAGAAACTGGGGCGAATTTCCCTGCCGGAAGTTAGGTTTTGTCGAATCCGGAGAGCCTGCTGGTCATGCCTACTAACTGCCATTGGTGTTTTGATCAGTGTTCCAGGCATGCTTCTGCTGTACGAAGTAGGGCAGATGACTCCTGGAGATGATTGGGACTCTTTTTGGAATTTCTTGAAAGATTATTTAATATGCACCACCATGACAACTCTACTACCCACTTCCTGCGCAGTCTTTCTGCTGTTGCTGATCGCTTGCTTCTCGGAAGTAATGCAGCAATTTCAAGAAATTCAAAGCTCGAACTCCATCTTGCACTCCACGAAGTTGTTCAGATGGATGATGGTCAATCACCATAAGCTAGTAGAGACAGTCAATGAAGCTTATTCCCTGTTTGCCACGCCGATCTTGTCAATTGCCTTAACTGAACTCTGCATAGGCGCCCTAACTGCTTATGCCATATACCTATCAGGGCTGTTTTCATGGGTTCTTTTTCAGTTTGTGATCACCATCATTATGCTTTCCAGCATACTCCTCACTATCGCTATTTCGGCAAAATTGGACAAACTGGTAGGTTCTATGTAGGTAACTGGTAGGTTCTATGTAGGTAACTGGTAGGTTAGGTATTTAACAACTGTACATGTGTTGTATCTGTAAACGATTTAAATTTGGTTTTCACTATAAATTCTCCTCAACTAAACAACCTCGGTACCCCCTCTGCGTCGTATTCCTGAATATTCAAGAGTTTGACAACACCGTGTGTAAGTCTTGTTAGAGTTGGAGATTAGGTGATTAGGTCATTTTTCCCCAATTCAATTCAACCAAAATGCTTTTTAGTCAAAATGCAAGTTTTATACAGTTCAAAATGATATTTTATACCATTCCTTTAGGGGAACATGTTGTGGATATGTATATTAGAGTTTGATATACATGTACATGATGATAAGGTGATTATTCCTTCAATTCAACCCAGACACTTTTTGGAATTAATTTGTACATGCTCAAGTTGTGAATAGACCAAAATGAAATGTTGTACCATTCCAATATTCTACTGTAGATAGGTTTCAAAAAAGTTCAAATTTTGTCTTTTTTGTTAGCCAGAGGCGGTGTTGAGGTACACCTTCCTGATCATTACATATATATACATGTATTGTCAACATCAACAGATTCTATTCCATTTTTCAATTTTTTCCTCACCCCATGTCTATATGTGTGAATCTGGTATGTTACGGTAATTGAAAACCCAGTCGATGCTTAGCCTGCACACGAAAGCTTATAAGAGAGGTCCAAATAAGTGATTTAAGTATTTCTGTCTGTCTTGCTTAGAGTCCATTATTTTACTATATAAGGTTTTCAAATTGCTGAGTTCTTTGAGCCGCTCCATTACAAAAGAATACCGACATCCACTACCAACTGAGATGTTACATGTAAGTACACATTGAGCTTGACATTTACGGAATTTGAAAAGACATGCACAACAATATACAGTACACTGTACCTAATTTGTATGTCCATAGCAAAGACTGAATCAATTGATGTTCATTCGGATAACTCAACACTTGCGTCCCTGTTGGACTCGTGGCAGAACTTATCAAGATGACGAATATTTCATGGTCTTTAAAGTGGTATTTAAAATGGGAATGTCATCATTAACTTAAAAGGCACCTAATTTGCTTCAGATCTAACCTTTAATTTTTTCAACGACTATTGCAGTTCCTGTTCTTCATGATCATCATCGTCAATGTGACGAAAGATGAAATAGACTGGTATTACGACAGTGAAAGTTTCCTATTGCTTGGTATTGGATAAAGAACAAGAATTGAAAACAGCTCTTAATTCCATGCCTGTTTTCCAACAATTAGTGTCTCCTCACTGATTCAAGTATTCTGCATTAGTTTGAAATGCAGGAATAATTTGTGTACATACATGTACATCACTAGAGGCAATGTAATTTCGTACTGCAGTTATAGTTTCAGAGTTATTAATGTCCATATAGTTAATGTAAAAGCGCAGCTAAGTTTGCAAAATGATTAGCAAAAAACAATTGACCTTACGAAATCGATGGGGTGATCCAAAGAGTTTTTCAATGCACCCCTTATCTACATGTAGATACAATGCGTCTACATATCGAAACTTCGAAGCCAAAGAAAATGAGGCATTTTTGTGTTTTGTGTTTTGTGTTCTTTATCAAATAAAAATAATACAATGTTTTACACACCTACACGTTATACTTGTAGTTCCTCATTTCAATGAGCACATCGCATTATATAAAGGCAAGGATAGCGACATACATGTACAGGCCAACTTGGGCAAACATGCCCTGGATGATTGGAAAGCCTCAATAACTGGGATGCATAGCTCAGTCCGAGCATTTTTCACCACAACACACCATCATTGGGACAAATGAGACAGACTTCTGTCGAATTTCTCAAATTTTTTCCTTCATTCTCCCCCTACAAATAGGAAGGATGGGATAAATTACCTCTATTAATGGGATGGATGAACTATGTTACTTCTGTAAGTGGAATTAAGCTTTGAATATTAGGGCCAGACAATTGCGTCCATTACATATTCTACATACATTATATAATTTTTATTTTCATCAATTTATTACATCAGGAAAACGTCTATAAGTGGGATTCGGTACCATGGGACCGATTTAATTGGTAAACCGGGTTAGTAGGATACTTTGTTAAACGGGAGAACTGGGAGAGGCCCATGAGGTACCATTTATCCAGGTTCGTCGACTGCACATGTATATCAAAAAAGGAAGAATTTGAAGTGATAACAATGATGTACGCCGTTAGACTTTGATTCTGTGAGCTAGTAAAAGTTGCGGACATACATTTACCGTAGATATTCTGTCCATTTCAAAACGTGCACAAAATCTTTATTTTCGGATTCTACTTTACTGATATACATGAATGACAGCCGCCATAGCTGTAGGAATGAATCCTTTTTCGGCTATTCCTTTTCACTGTGCTCTTGTTTTCGTTTTTCTTTTGGGTAATAGAGTGTCAGAAAACATTTCATCGAAATCGAAAACGAAATATGTGACGTCGGTCTTGACCTTTACGTCACCAAATTCTGAGCAGTCTCTCCACGGCGATATGGAAATCTGGCGGAATTTGGGGAATGTCAACGTCAGGATGATGTCACACATTTCGTTTCGTTTTCCGGTTTCGTGTTTTCTGACACTCTCTATTGTTGCACTTAACCTAACCTAAAAATGCAATTATTGATTCAGCTGCCCCTTTACCACCAGGTAATCACTGCAAGCTTACGGGATGAGAGAGGAAGCTCTCTCATTTTCAATAGCAAAGTTTTCAAATACCTGTAAACATTCCCTTGAGCCATGAAATGTAGGCAAGCATTTACACCGCAAATAAATAAGCCGATGTCCTTATCTTCAAACGTGGCGTATATGATGCAGTGCCATCTACTTGATGAATAGAAAATATAACTCGTGTCAATTCACTGACTAAAAGTTTTGGGATACGAGTCGAAACATGGAACAGGCGTGCATGTTATTGGCAACCGTCTCCACCATAGCAACAATTAACCGTTGTGAAACACCGTCGCAGTCTTCCCCTTTGCCAGGTAGTTGCTATTTGAATGCAATACAGTGTAAACATCGAGCGTCAGAACACTTTCCCTGGCAGCAACAGTTGACAAGCTATAGCCCCATTCTCCCAAAATATTTCCCCATTTAGCTCATATCTTGGGCACAGCATCGTCGTCCCAAAGCTGTCTTTGAATGTCTTCAGCAGCAACTGCAGCAATGAAGTCGCGTCCCTTGTCAGAGTTGTTTCATCCGTTTTTCATCGTCTTCTACATTTACGGCATTAGTTCCTTCCCTAAATCGGTGAAAACTGGCTGGAAGCTGACAGCCGCCAGAGTCCTTTTCCTGACCCCACTGATACCGCTTTCTCTAGTCCGTTTTGAGGGGAATCTTGTGATTTACATGAAATTATTATATTATTTCGACGGTTTGAAGTCTCCAGCAGAACTGCTTCACTCTGTCTTGAACAGTTATGGGAGAGCGGCCCAAGTGAACGATTTCCTGTTCTGCTGGGTTTTGCTGAAGCACAACGAAGCCAAACTTCGAGCACTTTACGACAAGCTGAAGCGTATTTCGCTACCGAAAGAGAGCTTCTGTCGAATTCAGAGAGCTTTCCGCTTATGCATACTGATCGCAGTTGTCAATTTGGTGACTGTGCCGGGTATGCTGTCTGCATACGAGCTATGGATTCTACCTGTTGGCGCTTTTTGGGACTTTTATCTGCGTGTCGCTGGGTCTTTGGTAGTGACCGCAACTGCGAACGTAGTCCCGTCCATTTCCAGCATCGTCTTCGTTCTGCTGACACTCATTTGCTTCTCGGAAAAAATGGCGCCATTTCCAGAAATTGAAAAGTCGAAATCTATCCAGCACTCGATGAAGTTGTTCGAGGGGATGACGGCCACGTACTTGGAACTGGAAGAGATTCTCAGTGACGTTTACTCACTATTTCAAAAGCAGATTTTGGCAACCGTTTTAACTCAACTTTGGCTAGCCTCTCTAACTGTTTTTGCCCTGTACATGGCAGGTCCCATGGCATTCGTTCTGTTCCAGTTTGTGCTGACCGTCATCATTGTCACCATTTTACTGCTGACTGTTGTGAATATGGTCAAATTTAACAAACGGGTAAGTTTAACATCGAAATTTATCACCGCACAGCTAAGCAATGATTTTAATGTTTGGTATGCAAATGATACAGGGAGATTCATATAAACCTCATGATTTTCTTTCGTCCACTGCTTGTATATTGAGAGTGTGCAACGCCACTGGTGACGCTGCAGTCAGCCACTTTCATGGCCGCGAGAGTAGGATAAAAGCCTCAAATGCAATGGGAAGTTTTTCATTTTCCTCAAATAAGCTCGTAAATGCGAGCTAATTATTATTTTAACGGTTTTGACTAACTCTGTGGTACCCAATAATACTCTCTGTTGCTATTTAAAGCATTCCGTATTTATTTTTGGGCCACGAGCCTGATTTTATCGAACTTCGCCATGTTATTTGACGAAAGTATCCTACTTTCATGGGAGCTTACTCGATTGCCACTAGATGGCGACCCTTTCGCTGCACACTCCCAATAGAAATACGCCGAAATGCTTCATTTATCTATCAAATGATGCGGGAGATCTTGAAGTTTTGACTGCATGTCACATGGGAGCATCAGGCATAATTAGTCAACAGATAACGCAGTTGGAGTTGCAACATGCAGTGTTCTTTGTGATTGTTGTTTGATCGTGTCAAGCGCCAGGCGCCATTACTGCTTTGGCGTTGTCAGTCAAGCCGCTTGACCTCACCAGACTTTTTTCCTATGGGGTTATCTAAAGGGAGGAGTCTACACTGCATGTCCTCGGACTTTAATTAGACGATCTGAAGGAGAACATTATACGCGAAATCAAGCGAACTGTCAGAAACATGGAACGATGTGTTCAGCTGTGCCTATAGTCATCCCGGCAAAAGAACGGAAAAATGGCGTCGTTCAGACCAATAGGATGCTATTTCCTGTTGGCGATTCGTCCATCCTGTAACATATATCGAACATGGCAGCCATTTCCCTTTTACCACTGAAACTCCTGAAAAGTGCATCGATAAGCTGAATCTCTCTGTTGGGCAGTACATTTTTTTAGCTTTTTTGCCGAGACGACTATAAAGGCGGACGGAGGTCATTTTCAGCACAAGCTTTAATGGCAAAGTAACCTTCACCTGTAACACACAATAACACGTTACTTGTATCCTTAATCTTGTCCAAGTAAACATAAAATGAAAATCATGATCGAGCTTTATATGAATCACGCTGTCTAATTATTCCAAATTCTGTACTCCTTACGTACTCCTCCAGCATTTCTTATGTCTTTCTTAATATTTATCTAAGGTTTATCACCTGTTGAGCTCCTTAAGCCAATCCAAACCAGTACCACACGAGATGATCATTGTAAGTAAGCTCCAGCTGCTAAAAACTTTTTAGCTTTTCAAATGTATTTCGAAGAAAGTGCTGCATTAAATTGATTCATCTGCATTTTCGTAGCACCGACTGAATCAGTTGATGTTTATTCAGATTACTCAACACCGGCATCCCTGCTTGACTCTCGGCAGTATTCTTGAAGTCAACGAATATTTCATCGTTCAAGTAAATTGGGTCTGCTAAAATAAATTTGCAGGACCTTTGCACTTCAGTCCTTATAACATTTTTATCTTTTCCATAAATATTGCAGTTACTGCTCTTTGTGATCGACGTCTACAATTTAACGAAGGATGGATTAAATATGTATAGTGAAGGCGCTGACTTTTGGTCACTTTTTTACTGAATGTTTAGTTCTCACAACGCAAATTTAAATTCCAATATTTCGTGTGCACGCCTCTATATTGTTTGCAACGTCACACTGCAGCAGAAATTCTGAAATTTGCCTCACGTCGCACCAAGCAAACTACTGATCAGCTGTTAAAGAAGTTCGGGTAGCACAAGAAGCTATACTAATATACTAATAGTTATTAATAAAACTAATACCACTTCTTGAAACGTTAATAACATTCGCACAATTTTAAATGTCTACTACCGTAAATAGTTGATCTATGGAAAATAAAATTAGGTGAAGCGAAATTTGACATGGCAACCAATGTTTCCAACCATGTCATGTTGCTGTCTGCCTTCCTGACGGGACACCACAACTGTCTTACTAATTGTCTCCAGTTGTTAAGGAAAGGGAGTTAATATTTGATAATTAATGGAAACACCGCAGCAGCCATTGTTGGCATAGTAAGCCCTTACGTCAGTTGCGTGTTAAGAGGCTGGCCAGAAAATCGACATGGTTTAAGAATTTCAATGCAATTCTTGGCTATCTGCTCGTCATTGTCGAGATCTCGTTATAACCGAGTTCGACTAGCTCGGTCTCAAATACATGTATTTCTGAAATAAGCGTCATGGGCAAAAATATTTCGTGTCGCTCGTCAGTTGCTATTTGGTTACGATTGACACAACATGGATGAGCTAGCCATTGTCCTCCCTAAGTGCTATTGATGAGTTGGGGCTTCCTAGTGTCCTTAACCAAGTACATGTATATTCCATTTATCTGACTTGGTACCTAAACTCCTCAGTTATCCCTCATATTCATGCATTTTTCACTTTTCATTTTAATGATCGAATAAGGGCTAAAATAACAGATTGCGCAGATTTTTGCCATTTATTTGGCATAAACTTTAATTCAAATAAAGCGTGTTCAGTTATACCGAAAGTTATAATTTTTTACAACAATCTTTGGGGAGGAATAATGGTGCTTATCAAACGCTTTGACAAAGTCAATGCAAATAAGGTCAATTGTGTTTTGCCAGATAAGCTCTTTCAGCAACCATTGCTGGTTGTGACATCTAGTGACTTTTCGACCATCATCACAGACTTCACCCCATGCAGCATAAGTTACCTCATTGAAACTTCGATAACGATCAACTTTAGAGGTACAGTACTTCGACAATTTTAACTACATGTACTTTAGTGGGACTTCAAACGACATATACGCCTGACTTCACAAGTTATCAACACCTCGTTAATTACGCCCATTTAAATTCATTTAGCATTAGTACCCTCGCCACACAGCTGGTAGGAAATTGAGAAATGATTTTCGAGACATCAATTCATCGAAGGCAATCACGGACGGAAATTTCAGCATAAATGCAAAAATTACGAATCTGGCCAGTTTGGGAAAAAGGTTCCCCTCCAGGAAAAGCCTGAGTTATATGGCGTCCTGGTCATCATTAAGACATGCGGCGTCTTAAAAAAATGCCATAATAAATAAGGAACTTATGCAGTAATATCTCCCCTTGTGTTTCCAGTAAAAAACGCGCCCAAAAACAAAGAAAAATTTCCCTGATGGAAAAAAAAAATTTTTTTTTCGGACGCCATAATCCCGTGTTTTTCTCGAAAGATAATAAAAGAAAAACGTCCTTAATTGGCGCAACCCGACTTATGATCCCATTTGGCGTAATGAAGGCATAAAACGATATGCGTTCGGAGGGCATCCTGGGTCGGGGAAGCCAGGGGGTGAGGGTTGAGGGAGGGGGGTAGCACCGTGAGAAACAATGACATACTGAAATATGGCAAATTAGACCCCCTTCGGACATTGCCTGGGCCTAAAGTGGTTTGCTCTCCATTTTTTTGAGGCAGTTTTTTGGAGCCAAAGTGAATTTCGGGAGGTCGAGCGAATTTCTCCTTTTCGAAATGACATGTATTAGCGCCATTTTTCGGCCGGGTCCCTATCTGCGAGTTGCATCTCGGTCAAGGGGCATGGGAAGCAGCTTCGCGGGGGGTTAAACATGGTTATTACCCCGGAACGGCGGCGGGCAACCCCGAGGACCCCGGTGTGCGGGGTCATGGGTCAACTCCGGAAGGAGGGGAAGTGACGAAAGGGGTCAGACTCGTACCGTCTCCCCAAAACCCTCAAGAGCATGGGTTGGCAACCCGAATGTTGGGTTGGATAACCCGCCATGTTGGGTTGGATAACCCGCCATGTTGGGTTGGATAACCCGCCATGTTTTGTTGTTAAAAATTCACAAGCAAATAGTCAGGAAAGTAATGAGACTTCAACAGAAGTTAGGATGTCCTTGAACTGTCCCCACTGTAGTTGCTGAAGTCCTTAAGTCCTGCAAATCCCGCTCAAGTTTGCAATCTGTGAACGAAGCTGGACTTGCAGTGACTTTGCAAATTCATCCGAGACTTCAATGACTTCAGCCCAGATTTCTGCTTCAATGATTTCAGTCTGACTGCAATGACCTGAGTGGGACTACAAGGACTTCGACCAACATGTCCACCTGAATTTACAAGTTGTTTTTACATGGTAAACCCCTCGGTTTGTCCAATTAAATTCCACTCAGCACCCCATAAATGAACTTTTCCAATTTTTAAAGCAAATTTCCCCGATTTTAATAAATTTAATTGTCTTTCCCTGACTACTCCAGGCCTTTAGAATTCCCCTGACAATCCGAGGTCATCCAGGTTAGGGAGAAACCTGTCAAGTTTTCGAGGCTTATATTCTCATTTTTCCAGGTTAGAGGAAAGGTAGAAAACTGTACTTTGGAATTCTCCCTACTCCAGCAGCATTGACTATGAGAAAGTTGGCTTATCCTAACAGCTCTTTCAGCTCTTATCACGCTGCCAGTGATTTCCTGGCAGTAAGGGAAGTATCAGCAATAACATTGCTAGGACAATTTATGATCATCAGTGTTAAAGGCAAACAAGAAAGGATAAATTCTGATAACTAGGACAGGTGTGATTCTTGTATCACAACAAAAAGTAGAATTGATATGATTATTCTGTGCACATCTGGAGCAGGGAGTGCACCAAGGTTCATCCAGAACTAGTGTTAGATTGAAAAATACGGTAGCATAATGAAAAATTCATTATTGGAAAAGGGGGCATTGGTCATTGGGCCAACCGTTTTTTCTTGAAATTTATCGAAGCATAATAAACGACCACAAAATGAAATGCTGATACTGAACATTTTCAGTTCCAATACCATTACCTAATGAGAAGTGGTAAATGGGTTAATCCACCTATCCAATTTATTCGGTCGTTATCGTTAGGGTGGGCATCACCATCATTGGACGAAGATATGGGAAGGGGGTGAAAGGTCAACTTTTTGACGGACATCGTATATGGGTACGATTGCGCCGAATCTTCGATCACAGCTAATCTCAGAATCACGTTTTCCGCGAAAAAAAAAATCCCAATCACACGATGACCTTTTTCGGAAATATGGTTGCTTTTCGCGAACCCTTATCGTCAGCCGTATCCGCGTTTGACAAAAAATAATGATGTGAAACACGGGCATGGGTTCAGAATTTTAAATGGCGTTAATTGGATTCGCCTCACGTTCTCCAACATCCGCATTTGCTTACATTTGGCTATTTGGCAATGTGTCCAAACGCTAATTGAATCCGCCCATGGGTGCAATCAGACAATTGGCCGGCTTTTTTAGGGGGATTTCGTGAAAAACGCGCGGACTTTTTCAATTAACCTGTTAAATAGAAAAATTGGCCTTTTATGATGCAGGCTTCGCCAGCGCTGATTAAGAAATACCCAGCCTGAATATTAATAAACATTACATATCGTAAACGGTAGGAATGCTGGCGTCAACAATTTTTTTGCACCTCTTTATGAACAGCAGGGTCAAACTCTTTTGTTCCTTATGCGTTCTTGAAAGGAGCGAAGCTACTACACGCACTCGAACAACTCACACACAGGGTCGTCCATAAACGCGCTGAACAATCCTGTTCTCTTTTGGACCACTTTCAGAAAAAAATAATTTGTTGTCCAAATTGAACATTTGCTGGTTACATTCCGTTCACATGGGGGATGTTGCATCGGCATAGTCATAAGTCCATGACATATTTTCATTACGGATTACCATGATGTAACCAGACAATTTTCTGCAATTTATAAACAATCTTAGCAAATAGCTACAACATTTAGCTTAAAACTTTGAGTCTTGCAAGTGATAAAGTGACATATTAAAAACGTGGAGATTACTGGTATGAAAGAAACCAACTCGGAATTAAAAATATGAAGACTAAAACACAATATATGCTACCCCACCCTATATTAAATATAAAGATATATTAGTGACACGAAAAAAGCATAAAACATATGAACCATCTGAAACGCGCACTTCACATAATAACAAATAAATTCCTGTAAACGAAATTACTACTCTCCTGACACTGCCAAAAAGTGACTATGTCAAGTACAAACAAAATCAAGCATGAAAGCAAATCATTAGTACACTCCTGCCTGGGTAAAAGCTTAACAAGAATCCTGCTTGACCAGTGCGACTTGGCCAAATCTTATGACTATGTAAGACTATACAGTGCATAGTATTCAGTACAGATATTTCATCTGGCTAATAAATAAAAGATTGTCTAATGGACTTTTACTCACTGTTATCCTGCCCCGAGACAAGCAAGAAGACTTCTATCATTTGGGCAAAATCTCGTTGACTCTCGTTGAAAGGACTGCTTAGGCTTCAAGCAATTCAATATGGTAAGTACTTGATGGAGTCAACCCTGATGAGGTGTTGATTGCTGATCAATTGGAGTCAATGGATTACACTCACTACCACATGATGTACTGACTTGAATCGATGGTTGTATCTTATTCCATCCATTTGGCCTGGAATTAAAAAATTACCTTTTGTTTTACATTGAATGTAAGATTGTTCTTACTCCCTAGTCAGCTTTGATTTCAGCATTGTTGAACAAATTGAGGAAACGAGCATGCAAGGCATTGGCTCAAAATTTAAAGCACACAAATGTGATGTTGTTACATTGAGTTCCCCTGACTATTTCAAAGTAAAATCACTTCTCTCTGACTACTCCATGCATTTCCTATTTCCGTGACAAGTCCAGGTTTTCCAGATCTGGGGGAAGCCTTAGAACGAAACCTTTCATTTCACCTAAAATGGTGCAACCGGCCCTTACACCTATAATCATAAAATAGTCGTCAGTACTCTCACCCAGGGTTACCAATAACAAGGTAACCTGAAGGTAAGTAGGTTTCGATTGCACCATTTTACTATATGGAGTTTTAGTTTAAGGAGAAACTAAAAAATATTTGGATCATCACCTTAGGTTTAACCGTCCCGATCAGCTAAGTTAAATTTTATCCACGATTAACCGCTAACTTGCTGGAGTGCAATGTGTTTCCGGGGGTCCAGGACAACCCATGCTTATACATGGGCCTAATGGAATTTACACTTCGTCCCTGCGTTCTTATCAAGCTATATCATGCAAATAAATCTTTTATTTGATAGCTTACCCGGTAAACGTTTTTAATCATGTGTTCAAACATCAAAAATGAGTGTTTATATACAAAAAATGCAAAAATAACGAAAATAAATCAAGAATGTTTTTCATTTTTGCAATTTTTTTATATAAGCACTCATTTATGATGCTTGAACACACCATTATAAAAAAGTTTTCAAGGTAAGCTATCAAACAAAACATTTATTTGCATTATAGCTTGATTAGATCCCAAGAACACAGGGTCGAAGTGTAAATCCCATAGGGTCCATGTATAAGCCTGGGTTATCCTGGACCCCCTTAAGGCTGATCCAAAGGGCCATTGAAAATGCGTGGTAATTTTCGGACACCCTGCATAATATTTCCACCATGCAAAACCATGCAAAATTT